>JAHPZR010052315.1:10000-20010 GCA_019787425.1 Platygyra sinensis
GTTATGGCTCAGGAATTATATGGTACAAGTATACCATAAACCTTAAATAACTGGCCACTCAAGTTACTGGCCATAGAAATTATATAATTGTGACGAACAATATTACATATGAGTTATATATTTCAAAACTTGCTCATGCACTTGCAACAGGATTCGCATCCAGACAATGCTGCACCCGCACTCGATGCGGCGACATGAAATCAGTCTCAAACTACTACAGGTTTCTTTATTGTGTAATTTGATTAAAGAACTTGCACCATGTTGGAAGCATTTCTAAATCAAGCATACAACTTAGAAATGTTCAGACCAAAGCAAAACAATCTATCTAAATGTCATACAGGAGAGAAAACTTCTTCAGTATATGTTGTGGTTTAATTACAGGTTAATGCACTCAGCAAGTGAGTTATCAGGATTTACCTGCAAGAGTTCACTAACAATGAAAGAGAAATTTCAATACTGCACTCTGCCGCCGATTACGTTATTGAAAATTTCGAGTTCATTGTTAGTGAACTCTTGCAGGTAAATCACGATAATTCACGAACAATGAGTGCGTTAACATTTTTATTATTCAAATTGAATACACTGCAAACAAAAATCGTCAAACATTGAGTCAGCCGAAGCCACGGTGTAATGACAGTGGTGTAATGAATTTACACCATGATGATGTCAAAGAGGTTGTTTCATCATAACCCAGTGTCACGTGGTACAAATCAACCAATCAGAAAATCGGAATTCGAACAGTGTATGAAAGTTGAATAAGAAGTTTGCTTAAAGCCTGAAATTATTTTCCATATTGGCAACTATACTATACTAGTCACTTAATTTGATCAAGAATCGACGCAGGTTGATTCTTGATCAAATTAAGTGAATGCATTTGACAGGATGTAAGAAAATAGCACTTTTTAATACTTCATTTGATATCTAGGGTTAAAACACTGATATTGAAAGACAGTATTTAGTCTGTTATGGCTCTGAGTGAAGGCAAATTTACCAGAACATGAATATAGCAACTGAACAAAGATGCTCATAAAATTCATACCAAACTACATCACAAATCAATCAAACACTTTATTCAATAATCAATCATTCAAAATGTTTAAAATGGGCAGTTCCGAAAAAATATCCATATTCCCCCCACAGAAGGGATTAGAATTTCCTTGGGGGTGCGGGTTCTCTAGGGCCAAAAAAATTTAAAAAAACGTATGAAGCTTAAATTGGAATTTCCAGAGGGTTGCAAGGAGGGGGGGGGGGGGTCTTAGTAAAAGTCCCTTCCATGGGGAAGGTATGGTACTCAACAATTTCCGGAAAATTACCTTACCATTTGACTTCGAACCGATATTTCAGATTTTCTGGCCAAATGGTAAGCACCCAACCTGTTCCGAGAAGCAAACAGTTTTCCGAGAGCATAGCTCAAGGAAAACCGTGAGCTTCAAGAAACAGATCATGTCCAACGACAAACATCCAAGCATATTTTTGCCCCAAATGGGGGCAATTGTGTTTATTATCCTTTAAATTTTTTTTGAAACGCATGCAGTTTTGAAAATTGGGGGAATATCTAACTATAATTATTCACCCAAGTGGAGGTGGACAGTGGTAAATATTCACAACTTTCACAGACATTATTGTTTTAGTATATACCACACAAGCTGACTAACTAGCAGACCAAAGAGTAACTTTACTTGTGACAAAATACCGACAAAAACCATTGTTTTCTTTGGCTGCTAAGAGGTGAATAGTGCCTGGCTAATCACCTCCAAGCTAGCCAATCAATGTGTGTGAAAAGTACTATTCACTTGTATGGTATATACTAATCTTTGATATTTCTCAGTTTAAGTTGGGACTATTTGGTCACATGACATGTTTTGACCAATCGCACACAAGCAAAAATATTTGATGGATTATAATTTGTACTAATAACCACCACATTGTCACACAACACAACCAAACTAGAAACGTTCAGAGGGTAACCCCAGTTTTCAAATTTATATCTTCACCATCGCAAATAAACTGTTTAAAATATGTGCAGGTATTTCTCCTTGGACATGCCCTGTTCATCAAAACTCACCGTTTTCCCAGGGCTTTGCCCTTGGAAAACTGTTCACTTCTCAAAAAGGATGTGATGGTACATATTTTTTATCTAAACGTGTTAATGCGTAAAGGTGCTTGAAAGAAGACTCAGTCTGAGAAATTTCACAGCACACCACAAGAAAGTTTTGCATGAAAAGTACTCCTAAATATCGTTCACAGCTAGATTCCTATTAATGATTGATGAGGACACTTCTATTGATTAAATGGCAACTGAATTATCGTCTCTTTTTACATCTGTTCTCGAATTCGAAGTTAAGACAAAAATACAGGCTTTAATTATGAATTGGTCACGAATTCAGTCGTCTCCTTGACCATCTCTTTGATCTTCTTCAGATGTCCACAAAGTGAGATTGTCACGGAGAAGTTGCATTATCAAAGTGCTATCCTTGTAAGAATCTTCTTTCAATTGATCCAATTCGGCGATGGCTTTATCAAAAGCGTCTTTTGCCAACTTGCAGGCCTCTTCTGAGTCGTTTTCAATCTCGTAGTGAAACACAGAGAAATTAAGAGCCAAACCAAGCCGAATAGGATGGGTTGGAGGCAATCGCTCATTAGCTTCTTCCTGTGCTTCTGTGTAAGCTTTCTTGGATAAAAGTGCTTTTTCTTTGCGTTCCTGTTTACTGTTGTCGTCATCTGCCACCACAATCTCGACCAGGTAACGAAGGTAGTCGCCCTTCATTTTTAAGTAGAACACCTTTGGTTCGGTGGCCGTGGACGCGGAAGGAATGAGGTGTTCGTCAATCAACTTCAAGACTTCGTTGCACTTCTCCTGTAATTCCTTTTCCACTAGTTTCCGATAATCCACTGCAGTACTTCTTTTAACTTCGTCCTCAGCCTTCTGCTCCAGACTCGAAATGATTCGCCAAGAAGACCTTCGCGCGCCTACCACGTTCTTGTATGCCACCGACAGCAAATTTCTCTCTTCGTCAGTGAGGCCAGTTTGCTTTTTCTCCGCCACAGATTTCATCCATACGACCATGTCATCATAACGCTCGGCTTGTTCGGCTAATTTAGCCAAAGAAACCAATTTCGGTTGGATCCTTCTCTTCCATTTTCGGCTTTTGTTTCTCGCTAATCTAACCGCCAACGAAAAAACGCCTTCAGTTGGGTGCTGTCCCTGTCTTGAGAAATGTACGTCTTCCTTGCGTGATTTCTACCAATCACGACCGTGAAAGATATCCGGGATATTCTTCAATCGTGAAAGCCGGTCCGTCATGACGTCATTGCTATGCATTTCACGTTCACACCCGATAAACAAACAAACACCCAGACAAAAGAAGTATCGGATCGATCCTCTCGCTGTATCACCTATAGTTAATAATAGACGAAAGTTACAGAGAAGCACCCTGAAAGTGAAACACCTCTGGTAACACCCTGAAGAAGGAAGGGCGTGCCTTCCGAAATATTGGAAAATATCTTCCCATACTGTTTAATTTAATCAGCCTTGCTAATTTTCGTCTACCTCAGTGGTGGTGAGTTGTGCCTACACCAAGTAGAAGCCAACTGGTTACCGTGCCGAAAAAAATAGGTCCGCACTGTGTACTTGCGCATGCCTAGCGTCCTTTTTGCTTTTTTGAATTTTACGGGTTGGGGAAATTAAAATGGGCTGCTTTTTGGAAACAGGCTTCTTTATCGGGATAGGGTGCCGTTCCATACCCATCTTCCTCGCGTTTTTTTTTGCCGCACAATTCCTACTCCTTCTCCGTTTAAGCCTGCAACGCAGGCTATATTTGTTAGTGTGTTTAGACAATCACATAAAATTCCTGGGCCGGGTGTATAGGGTACCGATTTCAGCGATTTGGGTAGGTCTAAAAATAAATATTAATACTATTTTAAAATGTGCTATAAACAAGGAGACGTTGCCGAACGGGAGGGTGAACCCACAATGTTAATTTGTTACCTGTTTTACCCATGAAAACATGAGATAAGAGAGCGAGGAAGAATCCATTGATTAATCTGCAGGAGATGGTGTTGGCAGGAGAAATACAGTCTCAGAATGATATGCATTAGACCTGGAAATTGTCAGATAATATTGTTATAGCTTTATGTTTTGATGTAAAGCTGTCTCTGTTCCTTCTTTGTGTTTCACTGAAGTTGATAAGATCTTGTAAAGAACCAGATGCTGAAAGCACAAACCTGAGAGGCATGAATTGACCCCAAAAGGGAAGAGACCAAGGTTTTATTTCTCAATCTCTGGGCTCTGAACTAGGGCTCATTTATCTCGCCAAAATTCCTTTCGATCACGCGATTTTGTAAGACAGACGAAGTTTTGCTGCCAACTTTTGACAGCTGCTTTTGAGTGAGCTTCGCCCACACAAAAAGATTCTAAGAATTCCAACGTGATTTGCTTTGATTTTCTAAACAAACTGGGGTTATAAACATAACAAGACAGTGTTTTAAAAACTTCTTTTTGTTTATTCACTGAATTTCACTGAATTTCAATTTATTATCGAGTTATGACCGTTCAAATAGAATATCTAAGGAAGCGAAGTAGCAAGTACCTTCAAACAAATTCACCCCTTACAGACCACCCAGGTCCAGGCTCAAAAGGATACTTTCGTATTGTAACTGAAGTGCTTCTATCCAAGACTTGGGAGTGAGCTGAAAACGACTTACCGTATATTAAATAAACTCCTGTTTGTATGATATCAATGCAAAGGATTCTAGAGAAGTTTTGTTTTTGGCCATGCCGCGCCAACCCGTACCTACTTGCGCGCTTTTTCTGGGTGTCAGAGACAGGAAGTGTCCTCATACATGAAGATTCTACACGAAAGCGAGGCTGCAAAGTCGTAACGAGAATCATGGCGGTGAGAAGTAAATATTCGGAGCTGCCCGGCATTGTAAGTAGTTTTAAGCCGCAATACTTAATTATTCCTCTTCTCAATGGCGAATTCACTCAGCTAATTCTTTATTTGGATAATTTCTGAAGTATTTTTACGCTTTGTTTCAACATTTAGGACAATCAGCCAGACGTTTATGAAACACCTGATGTTGTGGAAAAGTTATCTGAACAAAACGGCGATTCTTCGGTCAGTTTGCGTAATAACTCGTTGCTTAGCTATTAAAATGGATACTTTAACGATTACTTTATAGTGGGAAAATCTAAGGCAAATTTTGAAATCGATGTTTGATATCATATTAGATGGCCTAACTTCAATCCAGAACTTGGTAGAACTTAGACTTAATTTGTTCCTAAGGAGTGTAGGCTTAACTTGGATTACAGTCAGGTATACAGTCGAAGTGACTGTTGAGCAGTGGCCATTGTGCAGAGGTAGAGAAAGTGGTTCCGCCAGACTGTGCCATTGCAGGAATAGCGTGTTGCAATCAGAGATGGCCACCAGAAAAACGAAACAGGGCCAATTTAGCCCTTTCCTTTTACAAGGCTGCAGTATTTTTGTATTTTATAGTATTTTATAAGCCATCCCAGGGCTTGAAATTGTGACCAATGCAGTTGACAATGGAACTAACATTTCATCCTTGGTGACCCAAAATTCTGGTTTATTTGCCATAACGTAGTGGCCGTTGTATAGAGGGTAAAATAGAAGTGAAGGTATGGACTATCTGCTGGGACACAAAGAAGTGGATGTTGTAGAGATGTGGCTATTGTGAAGAGAGATGGCTGTCTGGTGGAGATTCGACTATAGTCAGAAAGATAATTTGGTTTTATCAACTGGGTTGATAACGTGAATTGGCCACCATAAAGAGATTCAGAAGCTGACGTTTCGTCGGAGCGAATCCACTCCAACGAAGGGCTAACGCTCGAAACGTCAGCTTCCGAATCTCTTTACAGTGGCCAATCTTGTAATACTCCCATCGACGCAACACCACAGTTTCTTGAGAAACTTACCCCCTTTATAGTCAGAAAGAGTCTGATTCTTCCATAATATAGCAAGTTCATTCCATTTACGAAGTCAAGAAAACCTTTCTTCTGGATGAAAATGTAACAAAAACCATCTTCTTCCCTGACTGAGTTGAATTTATTAAAAACTAGGTTGGTTATACAAAGATAAACTTCTATTTCTTGATCCAGCACATGTATGACTGGAGATATTTACTCTTTTGATACTGTAAACAGTTAATCGTTTATTGCACTTGTGGAGCAACCTATGAACTATTCAAAGTGCACCTAACCCCTAAGTACTTTTTTCGCTTTTAAAATAAACCTTTGCACCTGTTCCAAACACACTGCGCCTTTTTGAACTGCAGGTAAATCTTGAATTTTTGTAGGCTGTAAAAGTTTTGAAAATCTAACCATCCTCTGCCCCCGACTGTGCTAGTAAGGGGCACGGGTCTATTCCTGGTTTGACATCACAGACTGATTTGCATCATTGTAAGTCTTTGTAAACATGCATGCAAAGAAGTTTGTGACGTCAAACCAGGAATAGACCCAAACCCCTTACTTGCTCGGTTGTGAAACAGATGATGGCCAGATTTCGTAAGTTTTACAGCCTGTAAAAAGTCAACATAAGCGTTAAAGAGGGACAAAAAGGTGCAATGGGTTTTCAAACAGGTGCAAAGATTTATTTAAGCGAAAAAATATTTTGGGGTTAGGTGCACTAACCCCTTGCTGCCTAAGGGGTCTCCCTTTGATGAGTAAAATTATCTGGTGTTAGACAGAGTAAAATCTATAAGTGGGTCTCAGGCAGAAAAGGGTTAAAGGAGATAGTTTTTTTAACCCCTTACTGCCTAAGGTGTCTCCCTTTGACAAGTAAAATCGTCTGGCGTTAGACAGAGTAAAATTTATAAGTGGGTCTCAGTAGGAAAGGGTTAATTAAGAATCTTTATCTAACTTTTTATAAATGGAACTAACTGACCATTTTGATTTATTGGAGCAAACTGACTAATTACATGTATTACAACAATCTGAGTTTCTAACAAGGAATGATCTGACTGGATGCCTCGCTTAATTTTCATGTTTTTTTAGCTTTGCGTTTTCAAGGTGCAAATGATATCATGTACATGTAACGAGTTGTGTGCCATTCAGGGACCAATTTGTCTTGCTCAAAAATTTACCTTCTTAATTTTAGACACAGAATGGTGATGAAAATATTCATGTGCTAAAGATTGATGCTAAAGAAGCATTTGAGAAGTTCAGCGGAAAATATTTGGATCCTGGGGATGCTGGTAAGTTGTAACATGCACTGAAACATCATGTTTTTATATCACTACTGTTTAATATTCTAAAATGTTATGGTTACTGAGTTTTGCAATGCAAAGATCATAAAATGAAAGTCTGAGATGGCTATCTAAACTAAAGGTTTTAAAATAAATGCTTACAAGACCTGTAAGGAAAAAAAAAACTGTTGGATGGCAAGCTCTTGGTACCATCTGGCAAACAAAATGATTCAAATTTATAAACTATCAATTAACTGTCCTAAAAGCTCACAATAAAATGTCAGTGGCGCATCTGATACACATATCTATTTTGTACCACGAGCATCTTTTATGGTTAACAAGGACACAAGGCAAAATCATGCAAAGGGCTGAGCCTATTACCCATAAATAGTATTATCACATCAATATTATTATCAATTGAGTGTCAAAAGTAATCAGGCAATTAATTTGGCTTTGGATTTCGTTTAAGGTAATTCCGCTGAAATAAAACTGACAATAGATTTTCGTTCAAACTTTGCCCACTGAATATTTATCATATGAGAACTTCAATTTTGAAATAAAAAAGGGGGGTGCCCATACTCATTAAGGAGTACTGGGGCATTAAAAATGACTCATTTTGGCATTATTTAACGCTTATTACAAGAACGCATTCCCAGTAGTAATTGTAAATTTTTGTGACCGAGACTCATGAGAACACGCATTAAACTGGAGTCAATGTGTTGTATCGGACACAAATAAACTTTTTAAATTTGATTTAGACAGAAAGCAGAATCCTTGATTAAAATTTCAACCAAATTTCTTGACATGGTTACCATAGGGCAAAATAGAAAAGACCACAGTTTACTTGCTATTTTCGCTATTTATTCAATTTTCAGCAATAGAAATCAGATCAGTCTTTCCTCAAGCAAAGTTTATGATAAGTTGATTACAATGACTGGAAAAAAAATTGGGGTGCCCATGCTCGTTGGTGAGCTATAGCCATTTTTCAACTGAAAGAGCTCAATATCAAGGCAAATCCGCCATGTTTTCAGTGTGCACGTGCACGAGAGCGCGCTAAATGACGCCATAAATTATGCGCAGAAAGGATGCGCAGTGCAATTGTGAGGAATAACCTTAACTATGATTTGAGATTGACTGAGTAGTATAATTGGTGAGTAATTGGGTTGGTTTTGGTTTTATGATACTCAGTTGAAAACCAATATTTAAGAAATAGAAAACATGTACCGTATTTCTATAAAGAAACACAAGTGGAAGTTTGGGAGAACAAGAAATGCCGTGGGAACATGAGCCACATGCGAGTGTTTCCACAGCTTTTTCGAGTTCTCCCGAACTTTCACAAGTGTTTCTATAACTGAATAGAAACAAAGAGTACATGTTTTCTATTTCTTTTAGGAAACATCATGACAAGAAAAATTAAAACAACTTGCTAACTTTGATTATCAAAATGTAAGTTCTCTTTGCTCACACCATCATTACGTCAGTAGGTCGTGCTAGTTCTGTGTCTCCATCGAGTTATAGAAATACGATTATTTTTAACCAACCAGCATGCTTGTTTTCTTAGGACTGTATTCTTAATTACCATGTAAACTTTAACCATGTACTGTTTTTCTTCAGATTTTTCAGGGCGTTGTGGTCCTCGACAAATGCAAGGCTATGCTACAAAAACTGAATATGAAATGCTAGGTGAGGGAGGGGTCAAAGAGACACCACAGAACAAATTCAACAGACTTCAGCATGAGATTCGAGAACTGGCAGAGGAACTTGAACAGATTAAGGTGTGTTTGGAGCAGGACATGGTCAATTCAGAGATTTTGTAGTATTTAAAAAAATAGAGAACATTTTCTATGTTTCTACTTAACAATTAGATTATGAACTCGAGATTTCTATGAGGTGATAGTTGATGAGGCCGAAGGCCGAATCAACTATCACCTCATAGAAATCTCGAGCTTATAATCTAATTGTTTTAGTAGAATTCTTACTAAAGTTAACTCAAAGAACGGTTTCCAATTATTTCTCGAGGTATTATTAAACTTTGGACCTTAAAATGACCGCCCAGATTGAGTTGGCAATTAAAATTGATCAAGTCGTGCACACGCGCGCATTATTTTTTCAATAATTTCAACTTTTTTAAGTCAAGAAACCGTAAATGTCCTTCGTTTAGTCTTACCAGGATTTTAATTATCCATTTTCATCAAAATTTTCCTCCAAAACTTTGGCAAAACGAAAAAAACGTCGCCATTTCGTAGACGAGTTCCAGCCACTGCACACTAATGGCTGATGGTGTGCAATGGCTCAACCAATCAGATTACAGCATTTGCATTAGTGTACAAGTAGAATTCTACTAATTAGTATTAGAGGAAATTCTACTAGACAAGTATATTAATACAAATGCTACAATCCAGCTTGCCATTTCATGTCGAGCTTTGTTGTTCTGGTCCTTTTACGAGATGCCTCCTTCGGATTGGGGACAAAACTTTCTGTTTTATCTGCCTTTTTATCATCAAATTTTGACACTCCTTGGAAATACAGTTTTAACTGAAAACTTAGTTAATAATTAAATTGGAGTTAACAACTTGTCGGTACATGAAAAAATGATTTTTTTTTCTTTCAATGAAAAACTGTACAAATCCTTGTTCTTTTTAAGTGCCATTACTCCTTGCTCAACCAGAGGACAACAGAATTGAGAAAGCCGTATTTTAGTTTGTCTAGTTATGAAACACCAAGTTTGTTTTAATGGGAAACTAGCTAGGCAAGTCAGCTGGGATAAAAAATCTCACCATAATTCAACATATAAGAAGAGTTTGAAT
>JAHPZR010052316.1:5000-11864 GCA_019787425.1 Platygyra sinensis
TCTGAAACTGAAGCTGTCTGGCTCCGAAGGACGCATTACGGGTCTAGAGGCACAGTTGGCGAGAATGGAAGGATCTAAGAATGATTTGGAATTCAAACTTGCCAGCTTGCATTCTACCCTGAGAAGAACGCTTGGAATTAAACCACCTGGTGAAATGAATGGAAGGTAATAAATAAATATACATTACTGTTTATTTTGTGTGCAGTAACCGTGTTTCTGGCAGCCCTTTTATTTTTATTCCCTGAGACGTAACTCCAATTTTACTTTCAGGACTCCCTCTCCGACGCGCGCTCGTAGCCCGAGTCCCCGTCGTCGCATGTTCGGCAGAAGTCGATCGCGTTCACCGGAGAAAGCCATGGAGGAAACCGTAGATTCAGGTGATCGTTCAATGTCCCCTAGCAGAAAACTTTCTCCTGCCAAAACAATGGAACTGTCCGGCGAAATTGATCCAGAGACTGTTCGCTCTGCATTGCGAGACTTTGCTCAGAGCATGAAAGAAGCTGAACGAGAACGCGACGAGTCCATGGCCAAGGCTGGTAACTTACAGCGTGCTCTTGCTGTAATGGAGGAGGAGAAGGCGCATACTGATCAGAGGTTACAGGCGCTGCAGAAGTCACTGGGAGAGGCCGAGGAAGGTACGTACTGTTGCTGCATGGCAAGAATAAAAACTTTAACTTCGTCGTTGCTTTTGTGCACAGTTATTGAAATAATTTGGGTTAAATGTTTGATGTAGAGAAATGTTTATGCCAAGTTTAGGTTTTGGGCTGCTCTTTCTGGTAAAAAGGTGAGAGAGGGGTCATGGTCTCGCCGAACTGCAGTCAGTTTCATGAAGTCATCTTTTTCAAGTTTTTGTTTTCTTTGGTTGTTTTAGTAACGTTTATTTTGTTTCCAGGTCGTCGTGGTGCTGACGGCCGTCTTAGTAGTGCCCAGACTGCACTCATGCTTCAGGAAGAAACTATTAGGCGCCTGGAACGAGAGCGCAAAGGACTGAACGAAAAGATCTCAGTACTAGACTCCAGTCTCGCACAGGCTGAAGGCGAGCGCCGCCAGCTGCGAGACAAGGTTGCTCAGCTCCAGCAGAGTGAGTCAAAGAGCGACCAGGAGAAAGAAGCCATGCGCGCGCAAATCGAGAACGCCGAATCGAGGCTGACCAAAGTTGAGCTCAGGAAGAGGTCCCTGGAGGGTAAGTTGTTGAATAATTCTCTTTGGACATACATGTAATAATTTTAATTAATGTCTTTGTTCATTTAATAAAAATGCATATGGAGGGTTACAGTTACAGTCCACTCGAGCTGTTTATTAATGGTAATCAAGTATAGGAAGGTGGTTCCCGTCAAAAGCGAACATCCCATTCCAGAAATACTTAAAAGTGAAATTGATTGTGCTCTCCTCTTGTTCAGAAAATATGTTTTTGATCTTAACACGCTCGAACAGGGTTTTTGTTCTACGCAGATTTCCGATTTGTTTGCTCTTGTGTTGAGATTAATTATGTTCAATGTATTGTTGATCATCCAGCTAGCATTTCATGTCAAAATTTGTAGCAAAAGGTTTGGAACTTTTACTTAGGGATGGGGTACACAGTTAGGTTTGGTTAGTGAGCCAGAATTTAAATTCGTTGACTTTTTTTGTCAGGTGACATTGAAAGACTGAGAATGCAGTCAACTGAAGGCGAAGCAGAGAAACAAGCTCTCCGTGAGCGAATTGATCAACTGATGAGATCACAGCAAGAACTTGAATCACGCTCTACTTCTCTGCAGCTGACTGTTGACAGACTCACGCTGGCTCTGGCAAAGACAGAGGAAGAGGAACAGGCTTTCAAGGAGAAGGTAATTAGTGTCTTTGAGGACTTGTCGTGCGGCTAAGCAACGGATTCTGCTTTTAGAGTATCTTTGTTCACTGATTTTCTCGAGAGTCCTCCTAACTCTAACCATTCTTATCTTTGCTTGTCAGGTGACCGAACTGTCACTCAGTTTGAATGACAGCAATGCCACATCTCAGTCGCTGCAAGAGAGGCTCCAACAGTTGCAGCGCGCGCTTACCAACAGTGAGCATGACCGCAAGATCATGGCTGAAAGACTGGAGGCTCTGAAGGCTGCTCAACAGGACGCCAAGAACAGATACAACGTGCAACAAGATCGAATGCAACAAATGCAGAACGAACAAGCTGATGCTGAGGTAACGATTCCCCGCCTGTCTTTATGATATTGCCCTGATTGAGTTCTTTACGCTGTGTCCACTTGCAAGTCAGCCAATCTCACAGTACTATTGATAGAATGGCCCGTCTGCACTAGCATAGATATCTGCGAGCCAGACCAACTGCAAAATGAATTTTTTTGAAGAAATAAAAATGATTGATTGATTGATTGAGTTCTGTCCACCACCCAGGAAAGCGAACGGTCCTGATAGACTGTTACCTCAACTTCACAGAATGCTAGGGGTAACTTGCGATTGACTGACATCTCATCCAGTCAAGGGGGCGGAAGGGATTTGGGGCTGGAATATTCCTGGCCGGTTTATGCTAACAAACCGGACACTTAGCGCTGTACCAATAACCAATTCAACTGCTTTCTGACTAGAACTAACCAGCGATCAACTTTGCTAGAAAGTCTCACAAACTTTTTTTTGTTACCATTCAGGTTCGCCGGATGGAATTCGAAGGTCAAATCCGACAACTACAACAAATGCTACAGCAACAGAAAGAAGCTGAGGAAGAACTTGTGGCGAGAATTGGCAAACTACAGGAGGAAAAACGTGAACTGCAAGATCGTCTGGCGAACTTCCAGCGAGGCCTGTCCAACGCCGAGCAAGAGAAGAGGGAACTAGAACGAGCGCATGTGCGTTTAGAAAAAGACAAGAAAGCTCTGAGGAACACCTTGGATAAGGTGAGAATAAAGTTTGCAGGTCCTGAGATCAAAATCGAAACTCTGCGCTCGCTCGATACACTTTATATTGTTCTTTTAGGGAAACTTGACAATAATTTCTTAATTGACTGTTAAAATGCTTTTTGATCCATTTTTTTTCTTGCGTGACGTTCACAGATCGAGCGTGAGAAACTCGAGGCAGAAGAAGTGAGCACGAGATTACGTGACGAGCGTGACAAGTTGGACCGATCAAGCAGCTCATACGAACACGAAAATCAAGAGTTACAGAGGACCATTCAAGTAATGCAACAACAAATTGCTGAAACCGAGCATGCTCATGCACAAAAGTAAGTGTAGTGTCTGTGTAAGTAGTTCATGGTACAGAGAGATTTAAAATTTCGGTCAGCATGCAAATCATGGTGAGACAATTTTAGCTCTGCCGACCGGAAAATGTCCGAAATAAACGGAACGTGTTTGTCCAGAATTTCTCACCTAACTATCCGAGTGCAAATTGTGCTTTCCATTTGCAATTGTGATCACCTTGAACTCGTCCTAGGCTCTAGGTAAATATACCATATGATAAATGACCAGATCCGAACGAAAATTACACTATGAAGCATTTTTACTTGTGCAACTGTTGACGAACCGGTGTCTTCATGTAAATGGTAAACAACCTCAGTGATTTATCGCAAGGGAAACAGTGAATTTTGTTTTCTCGAGACCTTCCAGTTTCATAGAGAAGGAGCAGGTTGCATACACTGACACTGTCTCATCGAAGACGTTCTGGACTAACTGGACTAAACTTGATGTTCTCGGTGTTTTCAAACGCATTCTATTGTAGGACGTTGATCTTTTCATTAGAAGTTATTTTGCACCTGATCGCTAACGTTTTTGATTTGTTGTTTTGAAACAGACTGGTTGAACTTACAAGCCGACATCGACAGGAAGTGGAACTTGAAAGCGAGCGAGCTAACAAATCTCAGAGCCAACTGGAGAAAACTCAAGTAGCAAGAGAACGAGCGCACAAACAGAGAGTCAAGGGCCTGGAAGAGCAAGTGAGTGGTCATTTTTATGTCCGAAGACTATCAAACTCAAAGAAAACTGCAGGTTATAGACAATTAAAGAAAATTGTCGAGCTAAGAAAATTTCATGATGAGTTCTCTGAAAAGATATTGAGTAATTCAAAAGACTTCCAATTACAAGCAGACTTGTGTGTTTTACAGTCTGTTAACGCGCTTATGAAGCTCCCTTTTGGACAAAATTGAATACAAATGCTTCACTTTAAGACTCTTGTCCTCGAGCAAGAGATTGATATATTGACTGTCTTGGTGTTCTCTGTGCAGGTTGCTACCTTAAAAGACCAGCTCGCTAAGGAGTTACAAAAGAAACAGTCCTACCTAACGCGCACTGCGCAGAAATCAGACGAAATCCGGGACCTTCGAGGCAAACTAGAAGACTCTCTTCACACCGTAGCACGTGACACCGTATATGAGCCCTCGGTCCTTGAACGCGAGTCGCAAAAGCTTGAAGACTCCGTGGATGCAAGCTACTCCACCTCGCCCATGCGCCGAACCAAGTCGGCCTCACCTCCCGTACGATTCCCGAGCGACAAGATCGCGACCAGCACTCCGGCATATTCGGGAATGTCGCCTTCCCGTCGAGCGACTCCGATTTCATCATCAGTATCTCGCCGAACAACCCCCGGAGTAAGCCCGCTGCGCAAAACAAGAAAGTCCACCACATGAACAGTTGATTTCTAACGTCTCTGATTTCTTTGTTTTAATCTGGGGCTTTAAGGGGTAAACAGTTCATTTCTTGAAGATAAGTTCTTGTCGTGTTTTAGGTGTGGCTGTTATCCAGTCCGGAAGGTATAATAGCTTGTCACCGTTTAGGAATCTTTGCGTGTCCTATGTGGTTTGAAAACGCTAGTATTCTTATATAATTTTCAAAAGTCTGTATTTTACAGATTGTTTTGTTAATTTTACACTTTAGAACACAAGCTCAGGGCAAACCAAATTAAATCTGGATTGTTTACTGATTCGGGCTTTTAGTCATACTCTTTTACTTTCTGTTCTTTTATCCAGTCGGTTTTATCCATGTCAGCAGATGTTGATTACAATAGAAGCCAATTTTAAAATTGACGCTAGGTAGATAAATAAATAATATATTTGTATGTGACTTCCATGCTGTGTATGGTCTCTGATTTGAAACCTTTGCAAACTACAAGTCTATTCCCCGAGCTTTGACACGTAACGCATGCGTTGCGTGACCAGCAAAGTAACGCCTGCGAATAAGACGAGATTATAACAACTAAGATAAAAATGATTTTTTTTATGAAAAACCAAATAGAAGCTTTTAACTTTTTTTCGTTTAAAGATAGCTTTTTAAACGTGCTTATTTATTTGTAACCTTGCTTTCTCAAGGACTGGCACGTGTAACTTATTTGATGTAAGTACAAAGAGTGATTATTGATTGTGACGTGACAATAAAATGTTATAGACAAATACTTCTGAGCTTGTTTACGTCACGCAATTTACACACTGGCTATTTGAAATCACCATCAACAAAAGATTTGAAAAGCCATCAGCAATAAGAGAATTACTGCACCAAAACATGTTAAGCGAAAACCTACCCAACACTGCAAGGAAAGCAGTTGATTGTAAGGTTCAACCACATTTGCTTGGTAGCGGGCCCAGGAGATCCCCCGCCCCCGTCGCATTACTGAAGCCTGTTGACTTCTATCGGGTAGCGACTTCCCACATAGACTCTGTTACGCCCTTCCTCTTCAACTAAAATTCTAAGTCTTATAACGAACCTTGTATGCGCGTCGAACACGGGCCAACGTGGTCTACCTATTCACTCTACCACCGTGCTGCTCGCTGCCAGATCCAACAAAATTAAAACTACATATAATGAACAGTACTATTTTTTTTCATTCATTTTCCACTTCCACTTTACATACAAGAATACAAAATGTTAGGTAAAATACGTACAGTGAATTAATATAGAGTTGCGCTAACCGCAACTGAGCAAACCATCTTTACTCATTTGCCACACTCACGATGACTTCGACAGTATTGATCCTAGCAGTATGCAGGACACCTGTAACACACCATAGTTAATAGAGGGGACTGGTTAGGAAGCCCGGCAAACATCAAAAGAGCAAACAAAAGACGCCAAGATTTATGTTCGAAGGTCCACGACCCTGCACAATCTTTTGTTTTGCCCTCAACACGTTTCTATTGGTTGGTTCCTCATTTCGGAGTAAACAACTATTGTGGTTTGTGCAGGGTCAGAGCCCAAAAAGCGAACAAAAACATACAACAAAGAACTTTGACCAGTTTCATAACCATTCCCCTCAATTAACTATGAACACACGAACTCGGTTTTATGATCTTGCTCTCCATGAGTTCTCGAAGCTCATGGGTTCGATTCCTATCGGGGTTTCGAAGTTTTCTTTGTCCTAAAGTCATGTTGACCAGTTCACTTTTCACAACAGTTTCTTAGTTTCACCTTACAGTTTTACAAAGATGTTTGTTAGTCTTGCGTTAAAACCGTTGAGTTCTAATCAGATACTTTTGTTCTATCGTGCTCCAATAGAACACAAACACAAGTTGCCATCATTATGACTTCCAAGCATTGGAGAAAATAAGTACTCAGGAACAGGTTCAATCACCGGCCATTGACTCTCTGGCTTCAAGTTGCCCTGAGAATCCTGTGAAATTGATAAACAATACAAACAACCAGGTACAACATGAGTTAAAGCACCAAAGTGAGACTTGGAAAGCTGATCCAAAACTTTACTACTCTATCACTTTTCTAAGGAATTCTGGGGAGGTGTGATTCTGAAACTGAACAGACATAACGACTCGAGACGAGTAAAATTATTTTTGGTGACTATATTATTTGAAGGCACAAGAAAAATTTATATTCAAGATTGACTATTCATGGTAACGGTATCTGTATGAAACTTGATTGACTTGATTATGTTCTAAATATTTTT
>JAHPZR010052317.1:5000-20000 GCA_019787425.1 Platygyra sinensis
TTCGTGAAACAAAGATTTTAACTTAAGAAAAAAAATACATTTTGAAAAAAGAAATCAAAATTGCAGTTCGTTACCAGGGTCCTCTCTCTTCCTCGCAGAGAGAGGATCCTGAAAAGTGAAAGTGACGTCACATCAGGATTTGCGCGCTGAGGGAACTGCTTGTTGGCGTTGGCGGATAAAACGATATTTGCCTTTATTTCGTCCTCGTCAATTTTGTTTACAGTAGTGCCCAGTCAAATGTGAATTTTGTCACGTAGTTGCTTGCCACAATGTCCGACGACTACTATGAAATATTGGGGGTTCCGAGAACAGCGACAGAGGACGACATAAGGAAAGGTTATCGAAGGCAAGCGTTGCGATGGCACCCGGACAAAAATCCCGACAACAAAGAGGCGGCAGAGGAAAGATTCAAGCTCGTTTCTGAGGCATATGAGGTTCTGTCCAACAAGGATAAACGTGAAATATACGATAGATATGGTAAAGAAGGTCTCTCGGCTAGTTCGAGAAAGGAAGATGGAGAATTTGCAGCGAATTTCGAAACGTTTTCCTCGCATGTGTTCCGCAGCCCGGAAGAAGTTTTCAGGGAATTCTTTGGCACCACTTCTTTTGATGATATTTTTAACATCGCTTTTCAAACCTTTGCCAGCTTTCACGATTTTACTAACACAGAAAACACATCGAGAAGGTCTAACAGAAGGCGAAATACGGATAACTTCCAAATGGATGCTTTCAACGAGGATCCATTCTCCAACCCTTTCACTTTCGATAACAGATTCACGGAAGATCTCCTTGCAGATTTTTACGACGATCGAAACGCGTATGGCCCAAGGCACAGACAACGACATCGCCGACAAGACCGTAGCTCTGAGATGCCACCTCAGAACAACGTTTACGATCCTTTTACCAGCTTTGGCGACTTTGACAGGATCTTCGATCAGATGGCAGACATGGAGAGGCACATGATGGCTTCCATGCAGCGTGTTTTTGGCAGGCTATAAATATAACAATCTACAAAGTGGTGATAAACAGAGCAGGTCGAACATTGATGCACATGAATTTTTTAACGAAGATCTTTTTTTAGTTGCAGAAATTAAGGAACAAAGTGAACGTTAAATATTTTAATTCCCTGGACAAATTAAGTCAAATTATGGACGAGGTGCTTGTAAACCTTGTAATTTGTTTTTGTTTATTTTTATTTTTTCCAGGGATTTCCCTGTTTGATGATTTAGAGAATTTTCAGTTAGCCCAGTTAAATAAAAAAGAGTAAATTAAAACTGAAATTTGACAAATTTCCTTGCATCGCCCAAGGAAGAAATAGCTGCTGGTTGCCAGGAATTTGACAGGCACAATTTTGAACCATAAATTGGCTGAAAGCTCCAGTTTCTGTATAACATAATCTATAAACTAAAGAAACAAATATTGGGAATGGATAAAGCTGAGAACCAGCCATCTTGGTTTAAATAAAACCTACAGCGATGAGTGCAGGGTTTTCACAGGTCATGGAAAACCTGGAAAGTAATGGAATTTAAGAATTTCATTTTCCAGGCCTGGAAAGTCATGGAATTTGATTGTCAGTCCTTGAAAGTCATGGAAAATTAAAGTTTTGCGTGATAAATTAGTTACTGCAGATGACAAGCCAAGGACAATGTACAGACACCGTGCGAGCAGATTCCCTTTTATCTCCTTTTGCTTTATTTTTATTACATGGAAAACAAAGTATATATACCGTAAGAAAAGGCTCTCCTTGCAGGGTGATGAACAAATACAGAGGAGTAATTAAACACTTTAAACAGCACACATTTTGTTGGACACCAGCGTTTGTGCCAGTTGAACTGTTTAAGGTAAAATTTTTGAAACTGACAGCTGAACCCCTTGAAAACTTGAAAAGGTCATGCAAAAAGTCATGGAATTTGAAGAGCTCAAAAGAGTGTGAACCCTGGAGTGGATCCAGGAAAGAGTTTGGAGGTGGTAGGGTGGGGTGGGGGAGCACTAGGTTTCTATCTATTCAGCATTGGTTATAGGAAATTGTTCACCAAAAATTGCTCACAGAATAGCTGGCAATTTTCAAAAGAAAACCTGCCAGAGCTAAAGAGGGTGCCTTGAACAACTTGGCTGGGCTTACCATCATGAAGTGGGTTTACATTGCTTCATTTTGCATGCTCAAAAAATCATTTTAAACATCAATATTCTGCCAGCAATTAAAATTTAGTTCAACTATTACACCAGTCACAACAAAGCAAATCTTTTCAATAATATTAAACCAACTACCAAAAATACCTATAGGAATATCTCTAGTCCCTTCTATAAGACCTGGTTGAAGTGCCTATGAAGTAAAACAAAATAACTGTGGCTTATTTGAAAGGCTTTTCAAAGTAAAGATTAATGGCATTCTCCTTTTTAGAATATCTTTTGTTTTAGAGATATAAATTTACGTTTTTGTATTATACAAATAAGGAAAGTGACGATGTCTCGGCAATCTAATGGGGAGAGTTAAAACTATATGGAAACCATGTGTGTTCTGAGCAAATGAAAATGTTTGTTTTTTCACAAAAAGAGACTGGAGGCAACAGTGTTGCCATGGCAACAACATAGGTGTCCTTCTGTATCTCTTCTGATGTACATTTCTGGTGCCAAGTTTGAAGAACATTGCTCCATTACATCTGAAGATGTTATTGACTCCATATTTTATTGTTAGTACCTATTTAAGACTACATCACATCTCACTTGCATAATACAAAGACATATTTCTCTAAAGCAAAAAAAAAAGATGTTCCACAAAGGAAAATGCTGTTCTTATTTCCTTTGAAAAGGTTTTAAAATAAGCAGCAATTACTTTTTCTACTGCATAGGCACTTTAATGCCTTGCAAAGAGTGTAAATGTGTGAAAAATAATATAAACCAAAATTTTACTTATATGTTAATACAAAAACAGGTATAATTTATTTTTCGTGTAAAAGTGTAAGTTATATCTATCACAGTTTGAGGAAGATTGAAATGCTTATGCTTATATGCTTATAATTTTTCCCAAACATGTACTGTATTAAGATTCAATTTACTATCGTAAATAGTTGTTTAAATCAGTTGAAACATCCTTATCTCTGAGTTTGTTAGTCTTCCTTCAACAGTTCAACCCATGACTGTTTGGACGGTCTGTACGTATTACTGCGAAAACTGCTCTGCTAGGAACACAAATTTGATGACTGCTCGTGCTTGTAAAAATACTTGCTCTGCTTGCATGCATGCAAAGACCATTTGATACTCCTTCCAGTTAATATGAATCATAGCATGCTTTATAAGGCCAGGCATTTTACCTACAGCTAGTAACATTCCATATCAATTCCTCCAACTAGTTAGAAGCTAAAGGAGCCACTCATGACTTGTGTTACATATTTGCCACATTTGATTGGTGGATATTTGTTTGAGCCATCCAGGCATGTAATCTTTGCCTTCCAATCAGGATCATAAAAAAATGCAACAGAACGTCTTGGTGTACGTCGCTTGAGTTCCTCTTCAGGAATGATGACTCTGTGAACCTACAAAAGATTTTTAGAGAATGTTAGAAAGAAGATATGTAATAATAATAGTCCATGGACATTGGAAAGTTCCCTGTGTAGGTGTTGTGTAGAGCAGAATTAGTACAGGCCATGTTTACCTGTTTGTATGCGCAATGATGATGCTAGACTTAACTTACTGAAAATAACATTTGCCATCTATATATATTTACCGTGGAAACATATTTATCTGCAGTCCATCTTTGCATCAAGTCAGCAATGTTGACAAGTATTGTTCCCTGGACTGGAGTTGCAGGAACAAATTTTTTCTCCCTATTGACCACCTGAATTGATTAAGAAAAAGATATGTTACGATAACTGCAGAAATTCTCGTGCCCTGGCTAATTTTTATTGTCACTAAGCGGACAGACACATGAATTTATAATTTATGTGATGCGTCAACAAACGAGAGCGAACAATTTGACAAATTTGTTATCGTAAAAAACAAATGGACCTCAGTTTAGCATGCGTCTGTCCTGTTATAGACAATGAATTTTGTATAACATTGTCAAAGTAGTCTGTGGATTCACTCGGCTGTCGCCTCGTGGATCCACAGCTACTTTGACAATGTTATGACAAAATTCATGATCAATAACAGGACAGACGCATGAAAAAACTGACGTCAATATTTTGTTAACTGTACTTTTTCTTTTACCAAAAGTGAAGTAAGTAGGTTCAATTTCTGTCACTCTTAAAATGACTGCCAAATTTATGTACACTAGTCACCTCCAGGCCACCTGCATCATCTTGAAAGAGGAGAGTTATTCCACCATAATCTGTGTGTTCTCCGCATCGTATCTGCCCTGCTTTGATGTGCTCAATGTCAGTTATTCTTGGGTAATAGTTAAAGCGCAGAAGTGCTGTGCCATTTTTGGTACCGACATCTTTATAGTAACTCTTGAAGACATCTGCAGGCTGTAGGAAAAGTATTGAAGGGGTTTGTATATTTATTATGTATATAATTCATGTTGGTGTTGTGATCACTAGAAACGGAATAACCAAAACCATGGATAAATGAACACAGTCTTACTGCTGATTTCTCAAAATAAGTAACAGGTGTAAACTTATTTTATACTCACCAGTCCTAAACCTATAGCCATTGCACACAACACTCTATCTCCAAGACTTCTTAACAGACTAAAGAGGCTTTTTACCGCTGGCTGAAGTTCAGGGACTTCTGTAGGCCAGCACTGGAAAAGAAGAGGTTCAAACTCTAAACTTCTAGTAAGTTTATTATACAATAAATAATTATTATAGCCTATAAAATTTTAATTATTAATCTGAAACTTGACTCCAGTGAGTCATTACTATATTGGATCTGAGGGATTTTAAAGCAATAACTTGCTTACAAATTTCTTGTCATCAAAAGCTCCAATATCAAAGGACTCCTTTAGGTCACCTGGCTTTGTTGGATCAGTGCTGAAGATCAAAAGTAGGAACTTGATTATTCAATCAATTAATTATCAATAAATAATAAATATTAGTAACCACATGTACAAGACACTTAAACCCAGGCATTTAGTTCAATGATATGAGCAGAGGGCCAGGCAATGTTATGTTCTGTTTTAATCACTTTACATCGAAAACAAGTAAGAGAGCCAGAAACCATTTCATTCTGCTGTTGGAAGGGAAAAAAAGGAAGGGTTGTGAAAGCAAGAAAGTGGGGTGGGGTAGGGGTTTGACATGATCAAATAATTTTTTTCATCGATTTCTACATATCACTCCGGCCAGCCTGTTCACATTTAGCTGCCAGCAATAGAAATGGCAATAGCATTTAGTTACAAATAGAAGCTTTCACGGTCCCGGACGTCATCTGGTAGTGGGGCAAACGTGGCAAAATTTGCAGTGAATGTATGGGAAAAATCGTGATTTTGATGCTCGATAACTCGTGGAAGGTTGATATTCTGAAATTTCTGTGAATTGCAAACTAAAGATATTAGCTAAAAGAGTTAACCGATTAAATCTAAAGAGCATCGGTTTGTTGAGAAGCGAGAAATCGTGTTTTTAGTTTTTCATACAAATGCTTCTAAATTTTCCCGCGAACGGCGGCTCCATTTTACAGACAAATATATGAGAAATAAGAATTTAAATATGCGGCTTTCTTTGTAAGAGAACAATTCTCAAATTTGATCGGTTACCTCTTTTAGCTAGCATTTTTAGTTTGTAATTCATGGAAACTGTAGAATGTCAAACTTCCTCGAGTTATCGAGCATCAAAAGCACGATTTTTCCCATACATTCACTGTAAATTTTGCCGCGTTTGCCCGCAAGATGACGTCCGCGACCGTGAAACCTTCTATTCCACAGCCTGCAAGTGTTATGCACAGATACCACCTTACATTTCTCTTTCCAAAGCCTCCCATCCATTCGCATCTAATTCTCCCTTTTCCCTATACTTTGACTTGCTGTTTTTACTGAGTGCAAAAAATTTGTCCATCACCTCAATATCTATTTCAATCAGCTAATCAAATTCGTGGATTTTGTTGTTCCCAGTCCTTGTCAGACAGAGCCGCATAATAATGATTCATATTAGTTGGTCAACACTTGGCCACCTATCACCTAACTGTGGATCAACTACGGAGAGAGTGTTTGATCAAGTATTGATTGAGATGTCGATCATTTTAGGTATCCATCAAGAGTATTGATTGACTTTCAACTGTGGATACCTTTAGTACACATGACCTGGTTGGACTGTGATAATAAAGTTGGAGTATGGTAAACTTCAATTTTTTGAAAACACAATGCTTACATCAAGATACACTAGGACAGTGCAGGGAAAGAACTTGGTGAACCTCTCAAAAAAGTGTGATGCACACTCAGCCGGCCAGCTACTTTACGGACCAAAAGTCCTTCATGTAGGTATTAAACTGAGTTTCCAACAGTTTTTTTTTTTTTTTTTCACCCGCTGAATATCTACAAAATCATTTTTCGAGTAAACATTATATAAGCTTATGGAGAGAACCTTGAATCAAGCGGAGGCAATATAGATGTTTCCGCAACCATTTATATTCAAGTTAAACAGTAGTGGCAAGGACACTTAAAAAGCTTATATAAACCTAATTTTGCTGTACTAGTCTATGAATTTGAAGCTAAAGCAAGTACCGTAACCACCGGCGGATAACTCCACCCCGAGTTTGGTAACTGAAATTTCGGACAAAGGTTTTTGGAAAGAAATCAAAGTAGGAGAGATATATACTGATATTACCTACCTTGTCAGGGACCGCTTTTGCCACTCCTCGCTTGATCCAGCCTAAGCAAGTAATCATGTTTTACATCTGCACTCAATATTCGTTTGAATTATTCCATAAAATACATGTTAAAAGTTGTTTCAGGTGTTTTCATAAAAGCACATTGACTACTTTCTATTTTTTTTGGAAGGCTTCACGTGCAGCAGTTACCTGAAAGACTGGACACTAGTGGAGATAACTGCTGACCACTCCTGACCAGAGACGGCAGGGACAGGAGTTGACCATCCCGCTGTGTGGGAGTTGACAGGGTAGGAGTAGGGAGTCGGTCGGGGAGGGGAAAGGAGACATAAAGGAAGTAAAATCTTTTCATGAAAAGGCATATTCAAACTTATTTACTACGTTTCAAGGGCTTAAATGTTATACAAAACTCGACGGAGAAAGCTCTTTCAGGGATCAAGCAAAGGACGACGAAAGGTGGTACACAGTAGGGAAAAGAAGACTGAAGAAATAGGTTTACATGTACAAACAGGAGCAAAGAAACAAACAAGCCATCGAAATAATTTCTGATTGGTAATTTTTATTCTCTATTAGGCTTAGCCTTGATACTTTCTTGTTTAGCCCTCGTGTTTGCAAATTCAATTCAATTCAAGGAACATTACATTTTGTTGCATGTTGCGTGATTTTATCGCCCTTAATTCCTCCTTGACAAAGCAAACATTGCACCATAAATAACTGAGCATTTTAATTTGTGTGCTTGTGTATATTTTTCTTTTCTAGTAGATGGTTTCTACGTTTATCGTCTTATTTCGAAAAATCAATGAATGGAGACGGTTTCAGGGATACCTCTTGTAGACTTTGCAGCCATGAGCGTAGAGAAGGAAAGTTTCCCTTCTCCAGCAGATGAGCTGATCCAAGTCATCGCCAAACAAATCCACGAAGCGTTCAGCACTGTTGGATTTGTTTACCTGAAAAATCACGGGATCTCGCAAGAAAAGGTGCAGTGAGGTAGCTTAAGTAAGTGCTCTGCACTGCTATAGCTCAGGCTGAGTTATAGCCTTTCCTGAGATCAGGCTATATAAAATCTGAGGCAACATGTCATGCAACACATCGGTGAAAAAACTGGAGCTGTCATTTTCAGGACACAGGTCACGAAATTGTTTTTTGTTCCTCTCAATAGGTCGATGGAACGTTTGAGGTGATGGACAAATTTTTTGCACTCAGTAAAAACAGCAAGTCAAAGTATAGGGAAAAGGGAGAATTAGATGCGAATGGATGGGAGGCTTTGGAAAGAGAAATGTAAGGTGGTATCTGTGCATAACACTTGCAGGCTGTGGAATAGAAGGTTTCACGGTCGCGGACGTCATCTTGCGGGCAAACGCGGCAAAATTTACAGTGAATGTATGGGAAAAATCGTGCTTTTGATGCTCGATAACTCGAGGAAGTTTGACATTCTACAGTTTCCATGAATTACAAACTAAAAATGCTAGCTAAAAGAGGTAACCGATCAAATTTGAGAATTGTTCTCTTACAAAGAAAGCCGCATATTTAAATTCTTATTTCTCATATATTTGTCTGTAAAATGGAGCCGCCGTTCGCGGGAAAATTTAGAAGCATTTGTATGAAAAACTAAAAACACGATTTCTCGCTTCTCAACAAACCGATGCTCTTTAGATTTAATCGGTTAACTCTTTTAGCTAATATCTTTAGTTTGCAATTCACAGAAATTTCAGAATATCAACCTTCCACGAGTTATCGAGCATCAAAATCACGATTTTTCCCATACATTCACTGCAAATTTTGCCACGTTTGCCCCACTACCAGATGACGTCCGGGACCGTGAAAGCTTCTATTTGTAACTAAATGCTATTGCCATTTCTATTGCTGGCAGCTAAATGTGAACAGGCTGGCCGGAGTGATATGTAGAAATCGATGAAAAAAATTATTTGATCATGTCAAACCCCTACCCCACCCCACTTTCTTGCTTTCACAACCCTTCCTTTTTTTCCCTTCCAACAGCAGAATGAAATGGTTTCTGGCTCTCTTACTTGTTTTCGATGTAAAGTGATTAAAACAGAACATAACATTGCCTGGCCCTCTGCTCATATCATTGAACTAAATGCCTGGGTTTAAGTGTCTTGTACATGTGGTTACTAATATTTATTATTTATTGATAATTAATTGATTGAATAATCAAGTTCCTACTTTTGATCTTCAGCACTGATCCAACAAAGCCAGGTGACCTAAAGGAGTCCTTTGATATTGGAGCTTTTGATGACAAGAAATTTGTAAGCAAGTTATTGCTTTAAAATCCCTCAGATCCAATATAGTAATGACTCACTGGAGTCAAGTTTCAGATTAATAATTAAAATTTTATAGGCTATAATAATTATTTATTGTATAATAAACTTACTAGAAGTTTAGAGTTTGAACCTCTTCTTTTCCAGTGCTGGCCTACAGAAGTCCCTGAACTTCAGCCAGCGGTAAAAAGCCTCTTTAGTCTGTTAAGAAGTCTTGGAGATAGAGTGTTGTGTGCAATGGCTATAGGTTTAGGACTGGTGAGTATAAAATAAGTTTACACCTGTTACTTATTTTGAGAAATCAGCAGTAAGACTGTGTTCATTTATCCATGGTTTTGGTTATTCCGTTTCTAGTGATCACAACACCAACATGAATTATATACATAATAAATATACAAACCCCTTCAATACTTTTCCTACAGCCTGCAGATGTCTTCAAGAGTTACTATAAAGATGTCGGTACCAAAAATGGCACAGCACTTCTGCGCTTTAACTATTACCCAAGAATAACTGACATTGAGCACATCAAAGCAGGGCAGATACGATGCGGAGAACACACAGATTATGGTGGAATAACTCTCCTCTTTCAAGATGATGCAGGTGGCCTGGAGGTGACTAGTGTACATAAATTTGGCAGTCATTTTAAGAGTGACAGAAATTGAACCTACTTACTTCACTTTTGGTAAAAGAAAAAGTACAGTTAACAAAATATTGACGTCAGTTTTTTCATGCGTCTGTCCTGTTATTGATCATGAATTTTGTCATAACATTGTCAAAGTAGCTGTGGATCCACGAGGCGACAGCCGAGTGAATCCACAGACTACTTTGACAATGTTATACAAAATTCATTGTCTATAACAGGACAGACGCATGCTAAACTGAGGTCCATTTGTTTTTTACGATAACAAATTTGTCAAATTGTTCGCTCTCGTTTGTTGACGCATCACATAAATTATAAATTCATGTGTCTGTCCGCTTAGTGACAATAAAAATTAGCCAGGGCACGAGAATTTCTGCAGTTATCGTAACATATCTTTTTCTTAATCAATTCAGGTGGTCAATAGGGAGAAAAAATTTGTTCCTGCAACTCCAGTCCAGGGAACAATACTTGTCAACATTGCTGACTTGATGCAAAGATGGACTGCAGATAAATATGTTTCCACGGTAAATATATATAGATGGCAAATGTTATTTTCAGTAAGTTAAGTCTAGCATCATCATTGCGCATACAAACAGGTAAACATGGCCTGTACTAATTCTGCTCTACACAACACCTACACAGGGAACTTTCCAATGTCCATGGACTATTATTATTACATATCTTCTTTCTAACATTCTCTAAAAATCTTTTGTAGGTTCACAGAGTCATCATTCCTGAAGAGGAACTCAAGCGACGTACACCAAGACGTTCTGTTGCATTTTTTTATGATCCTGATTGGAAGGCAAAGATTACATGCCTGGATGGCTCAAACAAATATCCACCAATCAAATGTGGCAAATATGTAACACAAGTCATGAGTGGCTCCTTTAGCTTCTAACTAGTTGGAGGAATTGATATGGAATGTTACTAGCTGTAGGTAAAATGCCTGGCCTTATAAAGCATGCTATGATTCATATTAACTGGAAGGAGTATCAAATGGTCTTTGCATGCATGCAAGCAGAGCAAGTATTTTTACAAGCACGAGCAGTCATCAAATTTGTGTTCCTAGCAGAGCAGTTTTCGCAGTAATACGTACAGACCGTCCAAACAGTCATGGGTTGAACTGTTGAAGGAAGACTAACAAACTCAGAGATAAGGATGTTTCAACTGATTTAAACAACTATTTACGATAGTAAATTGAATCTTAATACAGTACATGTTTGGGAAAAATTATAAGCATATAAGCATAAGCATTTCAATCTTCCTCAAACTGTGATAGATATAACTTACACTTTTACACGAAAAATAAATTATACCTGTTTTTGTATTAACATATAAGTAAAATTTTGGTTTATATTATTTTTCACACATTTACACTCTTTGCAAGGCATTAAAGTGCCTATGCAGTAGAAAAAGTAATTGCTGCTTATTTTAAAACCTTTTCAAAGGAAATAAGAACAGCATTTTCCTTTGTGGAACATCTTTTTTTTTTGCTTTAGAGAAATATGTCTTTGTATTATGCAAGTGAGATGTGATGTAGTCTTAAATAGGTACTAACAATAAAATATGGAGTCAATAACATCTTCAGATGTAATGGAGCAATGTTCTTCAAACTTGGCACCAGAAATGTACATCAGAAGAGATACAGAAGGACACCTATGTTGTTGCCATGGCAACACTGTTGCCTCCAGTCTCTTTTTGTGAAAAAACAAACATTTTCATTTGCTCAGAACACACATGGTTTCCATATAGTTTTAACTCTCCCCATTAGATTGCCGAGACATCGTCACTTTCCTTATTTGTATAATACAAAAACGTAAATTTATATCTCTAAAACAAAAGATATTCTAAAAAGGAGAATGCCATTAATCTTTACTTTGAAAAGCCTTTCAAATAAGCCACAGTTATTTTGTTTTACTTCATAGGCACTTCAACCAGGTCTTATAGAAGGGACTAGAGATATTCCTATAGGTATTTTTGGTAGTTGGTTTAATATTATTGAAAAGATTTGCTTTGTTGTGACTGGTGTAATAGTTGAACTAAATTTTAATTGCTGGCAGAATATTGATGTTTAAAATGATTTTTTGAGCATGCAAAATGAAGCAATGTAAACCCACTTCATGATGGTAAGCCCAGCCAAGTTGTTCAAGGCACCCTCTTTAGCTCTGGCAGGTTTTCTTTTGAAAATTGCCAGCTATTCTGTGAGCAATTTTTGGTGAACAATTTCCTATAACCAATGCTGAATAGATAGAAACCTAGTGCTCCCCCACCCCACCCTACCACCTCCAAACTCTTTCCTGGATCCACTCCAGGGTTCACACTCTTTTGAGCTCTTCAAATTCCATGACTTTTTGCATGACCTTTTCAAGTTTTCAAGGGGTTCAGCTGTCAGTTTCAAAAATTTTACCTTAAACAGTTCAACTGGCACAAACGCTGGTGTCCAACAAAATGTGTGCTGTTTAAAGTGTTTAATTACTCCTCTGTATTTGTTCATCACCCTGCAAGGAGAGCCTTTTCTTACGGTATATATACTTTGTTTTCCATGTAATAAAAATAAAGCAAAAGGAGATAAAAGGGAATCTGCTCGCACGGTGTCTGTACATTGTCCTTGGCTTGTCATCTGCAGTAACTAATTTATCACGCAAAACTTTAATTTTCCATGACTTTCAAGGACTGACAATCAAATTCCATGACTTTCCAGGCCTGGAAAATGAAATTCTTAAATTCCATTACTTTCCAGGTTTTCCATGACCTGTGAAAACCCTGCACTCATCGCTGTAGGTTTTATTTAAACCAAGATGGCTGGTTCTCAGCTTTATCCATTCCCAATATTTGTTTCTTTAGTTTATAGATTATGTTATACAGAAACTGGAGCTTTCAGCCAATTTATGGTTCAAAATTGTGCCTGTCAAATTCCTGGCAACCAGCAGCTATTTCTTCCTTGGGCGATGCAAGGAAATTTGTCAAATTTCAGTTTTAATTTACTCTTTTTTATTTAACTGGGCTAACTGAAAATTCTCTAAATCATCAAACAGGGAAATCCCTGGAAAAAATAAAAATAAACAAAAACAAATTACAAGGTTTACAAGCACCTCGTCCATAATTTGACTTAATTTGTCCAGGGAATTAAAATATTTAACGTTCACTTTGTTCCTTAATTTCTGCAACTAAAAAAAGATCTTCGTTAAAAAATTCATGTGCATCAATGTTCGACCTGCTCTGTTTATCACCACTTTGTAGATTGTTATATTTATAGCCTGCCAAAAACACGCTGCATGGAAGCCATCATGTGCCTCTCCATGTCTGCCATCTGATCGAAGATCCTGTCAAAGTCGCCAAAGCTGGTAAAAGGATCGTAAACGTTGTTCTGAGGTGGCATCTCAGAGCTACGGTCTTGTCGGCGATGTCGTTGTCTGTGCCTTGGGCCATACGCGTTTCGATCGTCGTAAAAATCTGCAAGGAGATCTTCCGTGAATCTGTTATCGAAAGTGAAAGGGTTGGAGAATGGATCCTCGTTGAAAGCATCCATTTGGAAGTTATCCGTATTTCGCCTTCTGTTAGACCTTCTCGATGTGTTTTCTGTGTTAGTAAAATCGTGAAAGCTGGCAAAGGTTTGAAAAGCGATGTTAAAAATATCATCAAAAGAAGTGGTGCCAAAGAATTCCCTGAAAACTTCTTCCGGGCTGCGGAACACATGCGAGGAAAACGTTTCGAAATTCGCTGCAAATTCTCCATCTTCCTTTCTCGAACTAGCCGAGAGACCTTCTTTACCATATCTATCGTATATTTCACGTTTATCCTTGTTGGACAGAACCTCATATGCCTCAGAAACGAGCTTGAATCTTTCCTCTGCCGCCTCTTTGTTGTCGGGATTTTTGTCCGGGTGCCATCGCAACGCTTGCCTTCGATAACCTTTCCTTATGTCGTCCTCTGTCGCTGTTCTCGGAACCCCCAATATTTCATAGTAGTCGTCGGACATTGTGGCAAGCAACTACGTGACAAAATTCACATTTGACTGGGCACTACTGTAAACAAAATTGACGAGGACGAAATAAAGGCAAATATCGTTTTATCCGCCAACGCCAACAAGCAGTTCCCTCAGCGCGCAAATCCTGATGTGACGTCACTTTCACTTTTCAGGATCCTCTCTCTGCGAGGAAGAGAGAGGACCCTGGTAACGAACTGCAATTTTGATTTCTTTTTTCAAAATGTATTTTTTTTCTTAAGTTAAAATCTTTGTTTCACGAAAAAAAATTTGTTTTTATATTTCGGGACCTGTCTTTAAGGCCTAGTTTATACAGGAAAACCTTTTCACAGATAATCAAGGTGCGTTTCTTTATGAAAATCCAAGATTGGAGAATCTGAAAATGGATTTTGCGTTTCTTTACTTATTAGATCAATCTAAGATTTCTCGGTAAAGGAACCGAGGAAGTGGACTTCGCCCAGTTTTCTTTGACACACCAGTATCCGGGAGATCTTGGATTGATCAGTTTAGTAGGAAATTTGGATGTATTGGATTGGATTTTCTTGGCTCCGAAAAGGTAGGCGAGGTAGCCCAAGCTCAGTATGTGGACATTCATTATAGCGTAGTTAATAATTATAGTTGACAAGACCTTTGTTTTAAGAGATAATATCTGATCAGAGCATCCTGGTTGAGAGGATCTTTTATGCGTCTTTTGTGAGCAGGTCGTCTTAACCTGCCGCTAACAAGTATTAATGCTGTAAAATCATTAAAAAAAAAACAACAACGAGGAAACAACTTAGGTGAGTTTATAATGGAAAAATTTATTCCCAAATTTGAGCAATTTTAAGGGAAGAAGTTTTTCTCATATTATCTCTTACAAGAAACCATGTCTCTTAAAACGAAGGTCATGTCAAATTATTAACTATGCTCCATCTAATTAATTAGAGTTGAACTCTTACACAATGTATGTCCACATTATGACTCGCATTCTAAGCTTGGACTACCTCTTCGGATCAGATATTACCCCATGATTTTCCTTTGTTTCCTCTCCCACTCCTCCCGGGCCCGACTTTAAATGAAACTGTGTAGGTGCATTATTTTGCATCAATAGACGACGGCTCCAAAATAGGAGCCCTCTCCTGTAAAGTGAGGGAACCGAGGAAAGAACGGTACATCAACCCGTCTCATTTCATGGTTTTAGAAAGCTGATAGTCATTTTGTTCTATATTCCACTTATGAAACAGAGAACATTTCATTGGGTTAATCTTCGATACTTCTATGTTATCTAATGAAAGTCCTTCGCTTTGAAATCGATGGAAAACGGCAACCTGGAGGAAAATGTTGATGATCGCGGAGTCGAG
>JAHPZR010052320.1:0-14071 GCA_019787425.1 Platygyra sinensis
AATAAGTTTTAATTATTTTATTCTTAATAATAATGCGTAATTTAGTGCATATTTTATTTAAATGTCGATTATCGACATTCATGGGTAAAAGAATCGCTTGTGGTTAATAACCTTCCATTGTTTTACTACTTTACATTAAAATTTAGTTTAATCCAATGGTCTTTTCTTAATCTCAAAGTTGAGGGCAATGCCTGAAGAAATTCGCTAGTTTAATATACCACTCTAATATCCTTAGTGCACATTAGTTTATTTCCGTCTAAATTTTCCTATTAGTTTTTTCTTATTTTTTTTCCTTAAACCTCTATTCATCTGAACAAAATAGTCACGCGTGAGGAAAAGAAATTTCTATAATTCTCTACCTTACTTGAAAGGAGATTTCGAGGAAGTGCAAGTCTTAAACATATCTAACTCATTCCTTAAAATTCAAAAGATTTTAGACTGCGAGTAAAAATTCACCCATAGGATGGCTGCGAGATAGAGAGCACATTTATGCCCTATGTCGACACTCCGTAGTCTAGTCTCACGCGACTTCTCTCAAAGGAAAGTACTTTGGGAGAAAGTTTAGCTCATATTACAACCACTCGTGAACTTTGAAGGAAGGGTGGAAGATTCTGGATGAAAGTTAAGCTTCCCCTCGAAATACCCTCCCTTGCGAAGTAAAGAATTTTACACGAGATCTAATCCTCCTTTTAGATTTTTTCATTTAGAGAAGTGGAGAGTTTGAGGAAAAGGACTTAAGGCTCTTCAAACAATCTTCACCTGTAAGATGGGTGATTTTTGGTGGAAAATAAACTACTCTACACAATAAAGGGGGTAAGTTTCTAAAGAAACTGTGGTGCTGCGTCGATGGGAGTATCACAAGATAATTTGGTTTTATTAACTGGGTTGATAATCTGAGTTGGCCACCATAAAGAGATTCGGAAGCTGACTTTTCGAGCGTTTAGCCCTTCGTCGGAGCGATTTTCTTCGAGAAATTCCTCGATTCGCTCCGACGAAGGGCTAACTCTCGAAACGTCAGACTTCGAACCTCTTTACGGGGGTCCAAAGCGGATAAAACCAAAGTATCGACTCTACGCAATGGCTAGTGCAGGGGGATCTCACACCTACGATTTTTCTGGCATTGCCCCCTGCTTTGGAAATGAGCAATGTTCATTGGAGTAAACTCAATTTAAATGCAAAGTAAAGGATAACGACACTGGTTGAACCGCATTCACCTTTATGGTTCTGCGGCATATTTCTTCTTTAGTTATATTCTAGCTAACTTTTAGCGTAGGAAGGCTTTAAGAGCTTATTGGAGGGTAGTCTTTAATTTGCTCTCTACGCCTTCCTTACATCAGCTAAGTTAACTTTCGTTATTTGCAATAATCTCTATCATTTTATTCTTCCGTCACACGGACTTGATATTTTGTCTATTCAGTTCTTCCTTGGTAATTAACTTATTATGGAGATTTACAGATTTCAAGGAGTTTATTTGAGAGTGTTTTTGCACTTGTCTTTTAGCCAGTTGTTCGCTGTGGTGTATCACTGATCACTTTGTTTGCTATTCCTCAGGAAACCTGTTGATAGAAATATTAGCAGTACATCAGAATGTGTTATGCGTTGAACTGCCGGAATAAGGCCTACTCTGGGACCTTACGTCGCAGTAACTTGAGATGATTTAAGGCAACTTTAAGCGACTAGAGCAAAATTAGCAGAATAAACGTTGCGACTTTAGGCGATTTTAGGTGACTTGAGGCGGCATAATTACACTTCAGGGATTTAAATTTAAACTTAACAGTGTCTCCAGATATCTCTTGCGATAAACCAATATTGTACCAATAGTAATACATATTTCAATCACCACAGTCTCAAATATCCAGGGGCCCGTTTCTCAAAAGCCCCCAGAAATCCTGTTTTATTTCATCTGTATCTCAAAACGGAGAAGTGTTTTCAGCTGAAACGTGTTGTATCAAGGGAACCTCTGTTCATATTAATACTAGAATAAAACAGCTGCGTAATCATAAGGTTCGAAATTTTGCTTCTGCTTTCCGGGTGCGCAACCTTATGGGGGCCTTCGAGAAACGGATCCAAGGGCTGGTTGTTCAAAGCCTGATTCAACTTAACCAGGAACTCTACAAATTGTTCTATATTTGTATATTCACAAGGTAATGAGAGCTTTTGGCTTTAGAGATAAATAAACAAAAACTAACCAAAATAAACTTATTTAAGGTCATTCCCCAGTATTGCATTGCGCATCCCTACTGCGCATAATTTTACGCGTGATTAGCGCGCGCCCATTAGAAAATGGCGGCTTTTTCTTTACGACTGGACCTCGCCGAAGAGGTGAATCGTCAGTTTTTCGAAAACGACTACGATGACCTATCATTTTTTTCTGTCGTTTTGAATTGAGTAGCAAATTTCTCTATGTAAAATAAATATGGGCCAATTCTCAGTGTTGAGAAAAAAACAATCGTCGGAAACGTGAATTTAGCAAGCAATCGTGGTGCTTTTATAAGGATTTATATGGTATAAACGAGGTGCTGTTGCTCCTAAACGAACATGGGGACCCCTCATTTTTATTTCCAAATTTAAGTTCCTATAATATAAACAATCAATTGGCAAAGTTTGAGAAAAATATCAGTGTAGGTTCTATTTCAGTGGAATGACCTTAAATTTAGAACTCTAACTAAATGTTAGCCAGTTAGGTTTTTACACCTTTTTTTAATTTCGAGTGTTTTGACGGCAAATGGCTTTTTTTCAGCCTTCTGAAAAAATTGATTATGCAGTAAGTATTTTTAAATTGTCTTCCGAAACTTCGGTGATCGTCAACCACTGAACAGTAATGGATTATCGTTCAAGATATACCTTAGCCAATCAGAATGCACTATTTCATTGGTGTAATCCAGGCGTATTCTACTAAAAATAAACAGATAACTGTACCGTTGTTAAGAACAAAAACTGTTGGTCATTAACTGTTACATAATAACCAAGAGTGATACAATAAAACGTTTTTAGAAAGCAAGGAAATAACAAGTATGATATCATTATGCTGACTGACTGATTTTGTGACTTGTTTTGTTGGAAAACATTTTTGGGCCGAGACAACATTTTAAAAACTTAAACTTTGCAGCATCTATTCACTTCTGTTTGCATGTTGACACGAACTTGTTTCCTTACTTACTATACACAACACGAACAACCTCGACCTGAACTTGTGGTGAAGAACTGACTTGCCTTTATTGTCTTCATTTAGGTTTTTTGGACTGAACTTGACAAATAATAGAAAACTGACATTTCATTTCCACTTGTCTTATTCGCATCCTTGGATGGGCTGTGTCTCAATATTTCCCTGCGAAGAAGTCGAAGCTCGGCTTCACTGTGCAAACACTTGGTTGGATTATCGCTCGCAGAATACAGCACCTCTTGCAAATTGACCTTGTTTTTTTGCCCGCCAAGGAGATGAAAAAACATTATTCCGGAACAACGCCAAAACTCGATCTTCCCTTACCGATGGATCAGCTAATTATTTAAGAAATAGACTTTAAAATGCGGAGTACAATTTCAACGATACCCTTAAAACAGTTGTATTCGTTCAAATTATTGTAAAAAGAGGGAAATCATGGTTTAGGAGTCCCGACAAACATCAAAGAAGCAAACAAACAGACCAAGAGTTATGTTGGGGGTCTTTGACCCTGCTTATCTTTGCGTTTATGCTTCTAAACTATGCATGAATTACGTAATGGCATACAATTTTTGGATTTTTCCAGGTTTTATGCAGGGTCAGCCCCCAAAATAGTCAGCAAAAATATAGAACGAAGAAACTTGCAAGGTTTCATAACCATTCAGTTCCTTCTATTAACTATGCTCAAATAGATCAGTGGTGTTAAAGTACTTTGTTATCTCATTTTAATAGTTCTAACTGGATTTAAAAGCGGTGCTCTTCCTAGTATATTAATAAAGTGAAAGCAATGACGTAGGTCAATATAAATGACTAAGCTTTGTAACTTGTTGAAACGTTCAAGGAGCGTTTTTTGTCAATTACTCCATTGCTTTACTCAACGTTCCTATGGCAATCAAAGGTGTTTTATGATTTTTGGTGCACTTTTCTGAGCTTAAGTTTATGTTTTAGAGAGTTTCTTGGTTTTTATGAAGTCTAATTTAAATACATGACAGTACTTTTTGCATCGCTATATTTTTAGGTCTTTTCCAATATTTTAACATTAGCCAATTTTTGAAATCCATGATGGAGGTTCTTTTGAAAAGCACGATCTCATTTTTCCTGACCTGCCGAGGACACTAAAATAGTTAAGATACTTTGAAATGTATTAAGGAGATTTTATTAACTCTGGAATGAAACCAAAAAGCTGAAAATTGAGGTGCTAGACTTATTGGAGAGAAAAAGCGTTTCTATCTATTAGCGAGCAATGAACTACTGGTGCAATCCACTTAGTTCAAGAGCAAGCGAAGTTGGTTTTTGCGCATTGACAAATTTTCAGTCCTTTCGTTTCATAAATTTGCCGGAAACCAAGAGAGGCAAGTTGCAAATATATTCGTAACCGGCAAAGAAACTTTTTATGAACGTCTTACTGCTGAGCTTTGGTGGCTACATTTGGAAAGCATTCTTCAGTTAATGAATACTGAGAAAACTGCGAAGATAATATTTGTTCTAGAGTGTGTATCTGAACCAAACTGCTTGCACTACTTAAATTAACCGCTTGCACCGCTTTTCGTATGAAATGGACTCGCTTTTGGCCAGCATATCTTTTATAAGAGATGTATGAAAAAGGAAAGCGGAAGCTTTGGCATACTCAGGTGTATATTGACTTAAGCTGCGTTAGGTTTAGGAATTTCGTCAAAAACAATTAAGAGCCAGCAGTTTATGGAGACATTTAAAGCATAAATTGCTATTCAGGCAGCGTTTGAACGCAACAAAGCAGTGTAAAACTATTATTTTGCTATTCGAAGACAGTTCATTTGGTCATTTCCCTCAACAGAGTTTCTATCCTTATCAGGCATAAGAGGTGCGAAAAGCACCTATCTTGACAACTTTTCAGCGTCCTTCGTTTAGAGACTAGTGCATTTTGAATTTTAGAGTTATCATGATGGCAGTGCGAGACAAAGTTGCGTTCGCGTTTCTCGAAAAATATATACTTACCTCTCATTTTTGGCCCTTGGTGAATTAAACGTAGTAGTATAGTGTGTAAATCTAGGTTTGTACAGTACAATCAATCAGTGGCCTAGATAACCAAGTAAGCTCCAGATTGTCACACTGTTTTCCGGCCGCCATATTGGTGAATCTTGCCGACGTCATTTCCTTTTCTTAAGGTGGCTCAAAACAGTTTCCAGCACTTTCCAAGACGTAGATTTTGATGGGTCATTATTACCACTCTTTTAGCAGTTGATGCTACAATCATGGTATCAAAAACTACCCAATCATTGGTAAACACGTTGGTATTATTTTCGTGACACAATAGGTTAGCATAGCAACACTATGGCCTGCTAAAAACACCCTTAAATTTTCGAAAATTTAAGGTGGCTCTGAACCCCATGTACAGAATTTTTTTAAACTTTGCCAAAAGTTGCATCTCATCCTGCTTATCAAAAGTCTATAATAAGAAAAAATTTTACCGTGCCGTTTTTGAAATACAAGCACTTAAAGCTGAAATTAAAGGTGTTTTTAGCAGGCCATAGTGTAGCTATGGTAACCTATTGTGCCACGAAAATAATACCAACGTGTTCACCAGTGATTGGGCAGTTTTTTGATACCATGATTGTGGCATCAATTGATAAAGAGTTGTTATAATGGCACATCAAAATCTAAAGTCTTTGAATGTGCTGGAAACTGTTTTGAGTCACCTTAACATCTCATTAACAGACAGCTTTGCGTGGAGAAGGTATCTCACTAGATACAAATTGATTACAACAATTTAAAGAACTTGTGAAACTTAGCAATTGTTAACAGCTTTGGCTCTTTGGGTGTAACATTCGAGGACAATTTGGCTCTCAAAAACTGGAAGATTCTTGAGTGGCAAAAGCGCTTATGAGTTCATACATTCTTTGCAAAATTTGAGTTTTTAAACCCGCGTCGGACAAAAGGTTTTGGGACAGTTGGTCATACTGTGCCTTTTCAGTATTCGGAACTAACGTATGGTAGATCCAGCAGAAACTGTATGGTTTATGTTAATGGAAAAATATTACAAGGGAAGATCCATCTCTTGATGTACCAGGGGGATGACCTAATATGGCGGCATCAAACTGGCCATGGGCTCTAAATTTACGCAAAACATGTCGACAAATACCTGTTTGGGATACCGTACAGATCTAAAACATGAAGGTGTCTTCTTTATCTTTCTTCTATAAGATCACTTTTCTTCTTTTTTTTCTGTTTTGTTTTTATTTGTGAGACAGTGAAAACAATCTATTGTACCGGCCATCTGAATAGCTGCGCCTTTCCATTTTGTCAACATTTAAAATCCTTCTTTACTAGACAAAAAAAAACAGCCTTTCCAAGATAATTTTCAAGATTCACAACCCTTCTTTCCTAGAAAAAACAAAAAAAGCCTTTTTTGAGCAAAGTTAAGTTTAATTTGGCTCATTGTGAGAGAGCCCATAGTTACGCATTGTACAAATAGCACTCTTACATGAAGTTTACAATGCCTGGAAATTGACGAGCTGGAAGATCTAAATCTTTCAACTAAAATACTTTACTTATGTTCTAGAAAATACTACTCGGAATGTATACATGAAAGACAACAATTCTATGCATCATTGATCTCGAGCTTAATGGAAAAACTAGTGAGCATTCACGATTTTATTTATTAGCAACGGCGGTGTCCTAGTTACTTCGTTACTCTTCATTTACCGTATTTCCTCGAATAAACGCCGCGGCGTTTATTAAATTTTTCATGATTTGGATGCGGCGTTTATTCGAGGGCGGCGTTTATTCGAGGAAATACGGTATTTTTTTCTCGAAAAGAAACTAACACTGTTTTTAACAAAGCGAAAAAAAATACCATTGTCTACATTTTCGTAACGTTCGGTTATGGTCTTCATCAATACCTTGAAACAAAAAAAAATAACACTAAATAATAGTTTGATAGTTTCGGGTTGACCTCCAACATTACGAACTAAGACGGGTAGCTTTTAACACATTGCATGCTCAAAATATATATCTCATTCCTGGTTTTTTATATTGTTTTCCATGGTTATTCTCAGAATTGGTTTTTTTTTTCAAACTGGCAACTCTTAAGTACAGCCCATGTTTAAAATGTAAATTCTAGTAAATGGTCTCTTCATATTGTTTTTAATGTGAATTCTGAGAATTTGGTTTTCCAAAGTAGCCACTCCAAAGTACAACTCATGGTCAAAATGTGAATTCCTATTACGGGTTTTCGCATGTTTTTTTAAATGCTAATTCCGCGAATTTGGTTTTTCCAGATGGTAACTCTTCAGTACACCCCATGTTCAACACGTGTATTCTCATTGCCGGTTTTCTCGTATTGTTTTTAAAGGTTAATTCTGAGAATTTGTTTTTTGAAAGTGGTAACTCACAAGTACATCCCTTGCTCAAAATGAATATTGTTAGTTGAAGTTCTCATATTGTTGTGAATATTAATTTTGAGGGCGAGGGAGAGAGATAAAAAAGAATATTTCATCAACACTATTTTAGAACCTTGTCAAGGAATAAATTTATAGTCTTGTTAGATACAGTCGATAACCATATGAATTTTCAGAAAGCAGAAGCTATTTGATGAGGTTTAGAATTTTGGCATTTTCTTCGAAAATGAAATAGAATTCAAACGGAATTCAATACGGGCTGTATTATTCGCATTTGTAAGAATCACGGTTAATGCTTTCTAACTTGGTGAATAATAAAAGGGAACTATTAAAATTGCATTTAATGAATCTCAAAGAATCTTTTCTTATGACTTTTTACGCTGTGGTATCCTACTCTTCAATGTTTTTAAACGGTTCATTTCAAGAACGTAAAATGAAAAGTGTAAGATGTCCTTTCATACATAACTCCAACCCCACGAGAATATACTCTAAGCGAACAAAAAGTCGCCCCTAAGTCCTTTCAAGCAAACAGTATCTCATTATAATAATTATTATCGAAAAAATACAGTCGAACTGTATTTTTTGATGTAAGTAAGTTATGGCATTTTCTGCACGACAAGACAACCGTACGAAGTAATGTTAAAAAAAGACCTTAAAAAATCTATCAGTTGCGTGTGCAAGCAGAGTCACGATTTTTAACCATTGAACTTTTAAGATAAGAAAACTATTATCTACTTATCCGAGTTGAGGTGTTTTTGCAATAGTCATCGGAGGCAGAAGTGAAGCTCTGTACACTGCTGCCCTCCAAAATTCAATTAAAGCTGATGAAATTCAAATAATTAACGTTGATGAATACATTCAGAAACTGAGAAAAAGCCCTTCAAAAAAATATTTGGTCATTCAGGAGATAAAAAACGAAAGCAACTTTGGTTATTTAATAACCTCGGTTTACATAAGATTTCATGGACAGATAACTTAATCACTCCAAAAACTTGTTCGTAGTTAGAGAGCTGAACCATAATAACCAATGATCTGGCCCTAAAATTAAAACAATCGTTTTGGAGCAACTATGATGTGATTTTATTCCACTTGGTAGGGAAGAATGAGTTGCTTATGATTGGAAAACAACTGTCTTTTTAAGATAAAAGCCTTGTTGTAAGGTTGATAACGAGATTCACTTAATCCTCTTCACTCTTAGTGGAACTGAGCTCAGTCAATACGGATTAGAAGTTCTTTGATTCTAGCTATGGCTGTTTCAAAAACTTGTTTTAAAACAGAAAAACACATCACAGGACCATAAACTAAAGTATTCTGCGAATGGATCTATCTGTAAAAAATAGAACTTTAGTGCCACCAAATCGTAAGAGCTTATAGGTAGTGTAGCAGTTCTCGTAAGCTTGTAATTCTCTTTGTCGTCATTGCATCAGCTGTTATTGTTTTGCCGGACTAATTGAGGTTTTCTAACCTTTCAAGCAAGATATGTTCGACTTTATGCTTTCTTCAATACCCTTAGTTATGAATTAAAACTACCCCAACTCTAAATGTCCTTTAAACGCAAGCTGAAATATTTTTGAATCAACAACTATTAACTTCTTCCTTTCCTCTTTTATTTCCTTAGTCTTTGTTTCCACTCTTGTGTCACACCTAACTGAACTCTCTTGCCCTTTGTGTTATTCAATTTCTTCTGTTTCGGGAGAAAACGTAACCTTGTATAAGCCTCCTGGTTTCTTTTAATATTGTAAAGTGGCAAAAGGTAATAGAACGTAAAGTTTAAAATTGACTTTGGCATAGAAAACATTATTTCTCCTGTTTGTTCAATCTATTGTCCTCTCAAAGGGTTTCAAGCCATTCAGTGAGACCTTACGAGAGCTGCAACATGACGTGAAACATGAATCGTGCGAAATAATTAATTCGTGTTACGTTACTTTCGCTTGTGGGGTTTTAAAGCAAAAATACGTCCAACAACGAAGTCTATGGTGAAGACTCGTCCATTAAAATTACCGTAACCGTTCAGCGGCAGGGCAAAATTGCCGGCGACTTTCATTCATTTTGAAATCTATTTGCATTCTTTGTCAAATTGCAAACCGGTTCCAATGATACTTCTGAAAGCCCCTAAGCTGGGCTTATCTGCAACACTTCAAAGAAATTAACGCAACTGTAAAAAATATATTAAATCGTATCTAGCGACAACTGTGTTTCACTTATCTTTTGTTGCCAACTTCATACTTCCCAGGAGTCCGGCCATTGCTGGTAGTGCTACACTTCATTTGAATTGTTGACTGACGCCTGTCACATCCAATGCAATTCCCTTGGATACAAGTCTGCTGGCTTTGCTCAACTCGTGTGAAAGAAACAAGAAAGCCATAGTTAAGGTTTTTGGCATGTTAACTCAAGCAAACTTTACTTGATTGAGCATTAGTATGGGTTAACAGACGTCTATGAGCCTTACGTGCAAATTACCGCTCACAAAATGTGAAATAAAGCTTTTGAACAACTTCCATTAACAAAGTGCTGCACTGCAGTGGGAATGGACTGGCGGAGATTAGTTATAGTTTTTGATATCAACTACAAAACTGTTCTCTTCAAGTTAAAGCAAAGGCAAAGGCGGTGGGAATTTTTAGTTTTTGTTAGAGTTACAAAGACTGTACATGGTAGCGCTCCGAGGGGACAAAACCACTTCTGAATGACTAAGTCAAACGGCACACCAAGCAGATTATCAAGCTCTAAACAAATATTTTAACATTTTAGCTATTCGTTAATTTCAGCTTCGCCTATATTTTTCGTCTTCGGCATCACCGAAGAACACATGCATCTCGAAGCTTTCACAGCACTGATGAAATTTATATTACACCATTAAATGATCAAATTGAAAGATGAGAGATACAGCTAGTTAAATGAAGACACGTAACTGGAGAAGATATGGACTTACCTGAAGAAAGTACATCGACTAAGATTTCTTCGCCCTTGCCTTCAATGCAACGACCGCCGACGGTAAAATGGGTGTGTCATTCTACACTTCTTTATATACCTGCATTAAAATTCGTTCCAGCCATGAGGAATCTGCTTTCAAGAAAAGAAACGCATCACACGTCAAAATTGTTTGCTTTAAAATGTGAAAAATTAGAAACTTGCGAGAAAAGCACCCACCCGAAATGAATTTTCCTCTGAAAATGTTATGTTTCGCTGTTAATAGGCCAATTTCGATATATTTAAAATTCTACATTGGCCTCGAGGCTCGAGGGAATAATAATAATAATAAAATTAATTATTTATCCCTTCTCCCGAAGAGGACTGTTTTGTTTTGTTTTCTATTCCCCTGAGCCTCAGAGCTGAATAAGAAATTTAAATATATCGAAATTGGCCTATTCAGTTGTCACCTGATCCGAACATGTTATTTTTGAAGTTAATTATAAATGCGTGCGCTATGTCCATATATAAAATTAGCCAGACACACCTCTTCGGTCGGCTGGCTTCTTCATCAAAAATTTGCCCGTGGTTTTTAAAGTTCATCCCTCACCTCCCCTATCATCCTACCTCTTCATTCGCCCGAGTTCTTATGATCATTTTGAAATCGTCCGATCGATAATGGTTAACGATTGCAATATTGAAATTGTATTCTTGAACTGACAGCTAGCAATATCAATATTTAAATAATCATTCATTAATGTAATCGCGAAGGGTGCGCTTGACTTGGTTTGAATGTAACTCATATTTTTTTTAGAAGTGAGGTCCGAAATAGGGAGGGGGTGTAATTCTATATTCCCAGCCCAACCAACCTCGTTCCCAGGACCTTTTCCCTGGCTTGGGGGCCCCGCCCCCAATTCAGGGAAAAGGTCCTGGGAACGAGGTTGCAGCCCAACTTGAATTATCCAGCCTATTTTTACTCCCATTTTTGTATGTGACTCATAAGTGTTCTGGATCGTCCGGCAGAGAAATCCAACTTGTTGTACTTTGTCATTTCCATTCTTAAGACGTTATAATAGCTTTCGTCTAGTTCTTGATAGACAGGCAAAGTAAATTTAAAGGATCTTTTCTTAGAAAGAAAAAGATTGCTTATGGTTACAATAAGATGTACAGATAATATTCTTGATGCCAGAGAGCCATTTTTTTCGTACTGATTTATTGAACTAGAAGCACTAAGATTATAACTTTTAAACAATAATATATACTGACCGATTACAATATTTAACGCTGTGTCAACACCATGATCCAGCAGGGCAATAATTATTTTCTCACAAAAGGACATTCTAACAACTCACAAAGGAATTTTAACTTGCCTGTCTTCTTCAATGCTTTACTGTTATAATTTTCATACGTGATATTTGTTCGGGAATTCGTGTTAACAATTTGGCAGGACATCCAAAGAGAAATATTGGGAAATAGGATTTACTTCACTGGCACTGGGATCTAACCACTAGGAAAGGGTTTAACATTTTCGAACATGGAAGTAGGATGTTTCTTCTTTAGCGGTCTCCGACTCTTTTGTTTTCACACAGAAAATTGAAACATATTCAGTACTTGAACTGCAGCCCGACAGAATCATGTACAAACGATAATTATACAGAATTGTTGAATTGAAGATTTTGCTGCAAAGAGGATATATTCGACAGTGCAGTACTTTCAATTCATTACGGCGCATCAGCGTAAAAACAACAGGTGAGAATGGAATTTTAAATCTGGTAACTGCGGTTTGGCTCCACCTTGGGTACGTCACCTTGTTGTGTTGGTGAGGGTTGAGCAGGGACCAGGAATGTCTCGCTGATCAAAAGAGGTATGCCAGCTGGGACATGTTCTTAGCAGGTTCAATCGTACCGGATTGGTCTAGGGTGAGACACCCGACAAAGTACGGTTCCTAGACTTTCCTAGTCCTCCAGGGCCAATCACCCCACCCTGTCATCGCCCAGAATGCCGCGACACTTCCGGGAACTTTTTATGTGCGCCGGAGCTAAAATTCAAAATCGATTAGACAAACAAAGAATACGGACAAAAAGCGGCCACCAGCGCGTACGTTCTTCTGTTTCGGGCATATTAACTTTTCTGGCCAGGGAGTAGCATATGGAAATTGTAGAGAAAAGATCAATAAATTAAAACAAAATTTTTTGAAGGTCTCTACAAGTATTATCAAATTTGCTTCGAAAATAGTCTATTTTGGGAGCTTTCTGGTATGGAAGCTGTTCTTCAGGTGGAATGTTCCCACGAACTGATCCCTTAAGTTGACGGGCAGCATATGAAAAAGGTTAGTATACCGGAAGTCAGGAAAGGTCCTGTCAATTTTCGCTGGTTTACGACGCCTACCAGTACTATCGAAATGCGGTTTTCTGAAAACACTCCTCGACGTCTGCAAATTTTCCTGTCGGAGACCGTTCGGCAGAATGGTTGACTGATTTTGAAACTCCTGCGGTCAATTAAAACGATTCCGATTTTGAATAATTATCTCACACAAACAAAAGAGGAAAAAGACTGTTGATGGTTCTCTGTGGCTGGTCGCGTGCTAAAGCAACAAAGTTTGCGAGTTTCCTACCAGCCACAGAGACCCATCAACAGTCTTTTTCCTCGACCCCGGCAGGCAGCAGGATCAAAATCGACCGTCCGTCATCTGGAATAGTGTACAGAATCAATTGCAGTCAATGCGATTTTGTATACTATGGCCAGACCGAAAGAGCACTGAATACGCGGGTTTCTGAGCACAAAAAGGCTGTTCTGATGTTCGATCATAACTCCAAACTTGCGTGCCATGTTCACGAGCATCATCATCATATGGATTTTGAAAACGTTGAAGTCGTCGGGCATGAGGCACATTACCATTAGCGGCTTTTTCTGGAGGCTTGGATGTCTGTAAAAGACCCAAACGCTGGGAATGATCACATGGTCATCCCAGAAGTCTACAAATGCCTTGCACGCTCTTAAATTCTCTCGAGTCACGCGCATACAGCACGCGCAACGTTTCAATTAAGAAGTTTTTAAATCGCCCGTAACATCAGCGGTTTTTTCAACTGATGAAGGCTTAAGAGTTAGCCGAAACGTCTTACTAAAATATACAAGTCAGTGGCAAAAAACAACACTTTTATCTACTAGCTCCCTCAGTGCTCGGTCCAAATTTGCAATTGCCCGCTCACGAATTAATTTCAACGAGCTCCTTTTATGAAACGTTGAACAGAGGAAACTGTCGCTTTAATGAAAGTGTTCGAAAGTATATGCTTAACATTGGCGTGCGCGTTTGCCGAGAATGAATGCATTAATTAAGGACGTTCGCGCTAGTCCACCGTAAGAAAAAAGATGGCGGCTGTACATTTTACCACAATACCTTGCGAACCAAACTAAGCCCACCGGGTATATAAAAACATATGGTTTAAGGTGGCCGAACACAGTTTTCAAGTGCATGTGCCTAATTCACCATAACTTTTAAACTATTTATGCTTTGGCGCCCATTTTTTGCAAGAGTCAAGGTTAACCACAGAAATATTTATTCTCGCATTTTGACTGGGGGTGTGTGCTGTTGCCATGGCAACGGGGCTGGTTGAAAACAAGGCTTAAA
>JAHPZR010052322.1:0-11399 GCA_019787425.1 Platygyra sinensis
AAATGTTAAATGTTGTTAAGAGATTTTAACCAAACTCGGACAGTTCCATATATACGTCGCTAATTTCTAACAAGCTAGACGAGCGAAGACGCGAGGCTGGCGAGGCGGCAGCATTATAAAGCCATGCGAAAGTACTGTGCTGACGGAAAAATCTCGAGTGATTGAGAGACATGTTTGTAAGCTAACATTCCTGTGGTAAGGTAAGATTCCTGAGATTCCGATGACGTAGGAATAAGTGGTCGATTGTCTTGCAACGGACAAATCGTAGCGCGCAGAGATTGTAACGTCAAGCCTGCATGTTTCTGATCGTCAATGAAACGTAATTTTCACCTGCTTTTGTAAGTTTTATTTGTTTTATTTTCAATTCTACGGTAGTGTACTTTAGTTAATTAAAGTGCCTCTGTGGTATATTTCAAATAGGTAGTATCGATAGTATCGAGCTAGCAAGCTCAACAATCGGCCAGCGAGCCAAAAGAGTACTGTATAGCGCCGCAAATGATCCCCAACCGCAAATGATCCCCAACCGCAAATGATCCCCAACCGCAAATGATCCCCAGACCGGAAATGATCCCCAAATTGGACCGCAAATGATCCCGAACCGCAAATGATCCCGAACCGCAAATGATCCCGAACCGCAAATGATCCCCGCCGAAAACGAGGAATGGCATGGAGTTTAGTTTCCTGGATTGTTCCTCTTTTTATTTTATTTCTTTATTCATTTAATTTCATCAACTAAACGATGAATTAGATAAGCATAAAGAAAAGATTTTCCGTTGACGTAAACTATAATTAAATTAAAATTTTCATGACAAATTCATCTTATTTTCTCTTGACAATTTTTTTGAAAAATTACAGAAAAAAATTCAAAGCTTATAGACAGCAATACTATTTCTCAACAAGCTCGATCTACAACAATAATAGCTTAATGCTATCAAAACTAAGACAAAAAAAATCTTGAGTGGATTAATTTTAATGCCATTTCCATGTTTAATAATCTGATTTCAAATCCTCATCATTATAAGACCCCAAAGGCGCGACAATCAAATATCAAAGCAAGTGTTAATACCAACAGTAACAGCTTTCGCGATATGTTCATGACCTTTTAGTTCGGGCGAATGAGCTAGAAATTCTACTTCCCAACTCTACAAGCCAGTTTGACTTTTAGTTCGAATCTGCAACTTGCAGCAAGAAATTCTGGAAAAGAGCAGTGATTGGTCAACTTACATAGTATGTAGAGCGACTCAACACTTACCTTCATTACCCGCGGAAAAATGCGAAAAACTGAAAAACCGCATATAGTAAGATGGCAGCCGTAAGCTAGTTTCGAGTAAGATTCTCAGACTAAAGAAGCCTTGCTTCATGAGAAACGGCCGGAAAGTTTACACCACTACAACCACGAACTGTAGTCCGTTAGAATTTCGTGCTACTGACTTTCAACATCGATGACAAAAGTATTTTAATTCGCGCGATTGACCAAAACCGGAAACCGCTCATGAAAAGTCTGTAGCATCCGAGATTTGACTAAACGTGCAGGTCAGGAAATAAGACACAACTTAGTTGAGTTAACTGAGATGCAGGATGTCGAGTGGCTGAACTGACATTTTATTAATTTTGTTCGCAATTTTCGCTTCGGTTAAATTGTCATGAAATGTTAATGCTTGTATAAAAACAGAAGGAGTAACCCTATAAAAAAATAAAGGTTTCTTATTATACAAACAAAAGCCGATTACAAGGCATTCCGTTAGAGGGAGGCTTTTTCGGTAATTATCCGAAGAACTCTTTATCGTAGGAATTCAGTATATCCATATAGAATATGGTCAGTCATGATATGACTTGCGTCTGTTTATGTTAAAAACTGAATCCACAACCCGAGGAACAAATTCCATGCCATTCCTGGTTTTCCGACGGGATCATTTGCGGTTCGGGATCATTTACGGTCCAGTTTGGGGATCATTTCCGGTCTGGGGATCATTTGCGGTCGGGGATCATTTGCGGTGCTGTACAGTACTCGGCCACTGTGCTAAACTAGGGCAGTATGCCAAATTCGACCAGCGTGACAAATCTAGACAACGCCAGCGGGCATAAAGCAATCAAAGAAACTAAGAAACCCTTTGAAACTGAATTCAATCAAAGCAAAGCTAAAACAAACGATAACTGTAGCAAACTATTGACCAGCGATCCACACGAGAGTAAACCCGACATCGGCCAGTGATCCAACTTTGTCACCGCCAGCGAGCAAGAAGCAATCAAAGCAATGACGTTTATAGGCTCAATTTCCACCGCTCTCTAGGCTCGATTTTAGCCGTTGATTTTTTTCTTGTAATCCTTGAATAAACCACACAAAAAAGAATAATGTCTTTTACTATTCACAGCAAATACAAATATTTTCACCCTACTGTAAAAACAGCTGAAGACAGACGGCAAAAGTTTCATTTTTGTCGTTTGCCGTTTGGCGTAACGTCATGCTGAATCTCTCTCTATTTACAATATTACTTACTTCAAAACTTAAGACTTGACTACAAAAAAGTGACGTGCACAAAACATGACTCCGTTTTTCGAAGTTCCCAATTAGAATTTGTTTTGAAATGTTGCTCGTCGGAATTTAGCGAGATCTACTTCTAGTCTATAAAATAACTGAGTCACTACACGCGCTCTCATTGGTCGATAGGTGTGTTTAGATGAGAGTATGTAAACACGGTTGTGACGTTTCAGATTTGCGCGTATTTTTAAGAATTATTTTAAACAGCAATAGCGCACTTTTTCGGTGTTTACAGAGCCTCATCTTAACACTCAGAGGGTTGGAGAATTCTCGAAAGTCATCTCGGGTTTGCATAACTCTCTCGACTCCTCCCAGCCCTCCTCGTGTTTAGGCTATGTAAACACGATGCTCTATTGCTTAAATGTCCAACTGGTTTTTACCTGTGTTACTTAAAAGTTACTAATTTTCAACATATGTAAAATTTTAGAGTAGAGTTATGTGGGGCTCTTGCAAAAGAAGACAAGTTTCAAGTTCAAGTTTCAAGTTTATTAAGTCTTCCAAAAGAATTAGTTACAATGAACACCGCCTGCAAATAGCGAGCTAATCTAGGCAGGCGGTTGTTAAGGACACACGAACACGAATTACTAGTTGAAGGCGTTAAAAAAGTCGAGTTTGAATACATTATTTGTCAAGAGAGGGAAAAAAGTGATGAAAAGTGGAAAAAAATATCAGTATAAGTTATGATTGAATTATAATTAAGATGCCTTTTTTATTTCAGAAATAAGAGTGCTAGACGCGGAACACAACCTAGTCAGCGTAAAAACGTCAAATTGGAGCAGCTTACGATTAAGCAAAATTGCAACAGATATAAACGTATTGAGTTCTGGACCAAAGGCACAAAAAAAATGTCGGGAATTTATGACGCCATTTGCCCCGCGCGAGATCTGCAAAACTCCTCACAGCATGTACGCGCGTATGCCGCAGGCGATGGCGCAATTTGTTCCAAACCTAAAAAAGAAGTGTCTCATATCAAAGGGACAGCCCCAATACTATAAACAGCTTGAGATATGACAGGAAATATATCGTAGTAATGACCCAGCTAGTCTAGTGACACAACTGCGGAAGCCCCCTTGATAAGCCTAGGCACTTTTGGGGCAAACAATAGTCTTCTTCAGGGCCATAACTTAATAAAGGAATAATAACGGCTCTAAAATTTGAATATAGGTGATATACAATGGCAGTTAATGTTTAACTAATAAAAGTAACATGAACAGTGATATATAAGGCTACAAATGTAGATAAATGTAATGCTCTGCTAGTTGAAATATAGGCCAATAAATTTTGCCCTTCTCCCGTAGTACCAGCCTTGCAATCAATTTGGTTTTATAACACTTAGAGTGACGTCTGGTACGAGCATTTCTTGATCAAGAGACCCGGCAGTAACAAGCCAAGCAGTTTAATTATTCGTTGCGTGGTCCCCTGCATCCAAAAATTGTAAAGTATTTTCGCTGGCACCAAAAGGGAAAGTCAGAGGAAACTGCTGATCAGTGGTGGTGTTATGAATTTCATGCATACAGACTCTAAGTCAGGGGCAGATCTTTTCTATACGGGACATCTACAGCTGAGGACTGTGCCTTGTAGCGCGTTAAACATTGCGCCATCGCGCGACCATGCTTAGCCGTTGACCAACTTTCTCGTCCCAGCCTCCCACCCCCTATAAGGCCTGAACCTAAGCTAGCGAAAAGAAAGTCCAGGATAACTTGCGTACCAGGAGCTTGCTCAGAACAAACCAATCAAAAGTTACTAGGTCCCAACCTTCAGCAGACGATACGCGTGTCAAACAAGTCGCGCGTGCGCGAAAAACTTTATTTTTATTACAATTGCTTCAATTTCGCAATTTGATTTGCTAATTTGCCGTTGTCGATAAGAGTCCATACCACGCTGCTCGCGTCAATGTACGTGTCACGCAACACCTTTTTTAGCTGGCACTCTGAAAGGAAACCTAACATTTCCTTTGGCATTGATATCGTGGTAAAAAACATAAAAACGTAAAAATCGAAATGTGATCTGTATCTCTGATCGACAACGAGTACGCGTCATTACCCTTCAGTCCCAAATATCATTTTCGTATTGTTTCTGCATGTTGAGCGAGTTTGCGAAATACAGCGCGTGCACTTTCAAGTCCGAGTCGTTGTTTTCAATTGTCAGCAAATCTTGACAAACATATTTTGTAACGTTTTGTTAGTTTCACAAGAGTATGTATATTAGGTTGCATAATACTGCTGAGTATTTTAAGCGTGCTTGTAAGGTGTCTCAAGGGGCTAGTAGACTATTTAAGGTTCGTCAAGTTATGCAAGAGCCATTCGAGGCATCTCTTTCAACCCTAGTTTTTATTTACTGTTGTTGTTTTCTCTGAGTTTGTAAAACTGTATTGCTGTTTTTGTAACGCTTTACGCTCGCTGCATCAATAAACGAGATGCCCGCTCCTATTCTGTGTTTTGTGATTATTTAGATTAGTTACAAAATATTTTATAATCGTTTCAGTGTGATTAGAATATAAGCAGACTTTCACATTACTGCACCAAACATCCTCGTGCCATAGCCGAAATCTTACCATTAATCAGCTTCCTTATGTTTTGAGGTCAAACACAAAAATTATTATTCAGACCCAAAAATATTAATTATTCTGAACAGAACCAATAACAATAACAAAGTGCTCCATTGAAACTTTAAAGTTAGCCCCATGTACTCCGGATTTCTGTTAGTTAAAGAAAAACCTAACACCAGGGTGGTACGACCAGGGTAGTATACAGACCGGTATGGAGGAGGCAGACAGGCAGTTGGGCCTACCCCGGGCCCACTGGGACCAGAGTTTGGCTTCCTCTCTGATTGGAGGGAGTTGGGCCTCTACTAACCTAGCTGGAAGGTGCACAGACCAATATAGATGAGGGAGTTAGGCCTCTCCTGGGTCGGCTGTGACCGATTGTGGGCCTCCCTAGGACCCCACTCGCCAATATGTATATCCGAGTACAAAACTCCGAGTCTATGGGGGCAAAAGTGTGACGAGAGAAGCACTTTATCCCATTCCCAGCTTTATTGAAAACTCAACTGTGTATAAACTGAAAGTACAAGGAAGAGGCAACTGAAATTATCATAGCATTACATTAGTTGGGAACTCTAAGCCGAAACAGACAACAAAGTATTGACACGTAAATTGATTATGACTATATAATTAGTTACAAAGATATTGTCCAATACTTACTAACATTTGATGTAATTATATATGGATAGGTAAGTCTATAGTTTATCATGGTACAGTCGAAGCTCTCTTAACGGACACTCTCGTATAAGCGGACAGCTCTACTTACGGCCGCCTTGTTTGAAACCCCGTTTTCACTCCCATACAGACTCTGTATTTTTACATTCTCGTAAGCGGACATTCCCGTAAGCGGCCGCGGACACTTTCAGGGATTAGGACTTAGACTTTTACTTTGTTTTTAAGCTCCCTTAAGCGGACACCCGAACGAAAATCAACAACCTCTGTACAGTATCTTGTTTTTATCAATCAACCTTTTTATATTGCCGTTCGACACAATGATTTTACAGTAATTACAGTACCATATTTCAGTGTTTGTTTTGTCGTCATCCACGTCCGGTTACATTTCTAAATACCACTTACATGCACATGCGCTTGTGACTGGAATTACAACGTTGTCAGCACATTGTAGCCAAGGCACTCGAGTTTCGATTTTAGCCAAGGCAGAGACATTTTAGTGCCACCATAAAAAATATACTGGCAAGGAATTTCTAAGCCGTATCCGGCTCCTCTGTTTACTCGCTTTCTCCTTACAAGAGTCTTTCCTTTGTTTCTTCCTCGCTTTAAAAACTTGCTAAAAAAAAGCGACATCCTCATAGGAATGTGTCCGAGTATTTCATAGATCTTGTTTATGGTGTTTGTGTGTTCTTGAGTCGACAGTTCTTGATGATACGCTTGTTGACGTGGTCTTACTACAGCCACTGCATTTGTGTCCTTATGATTTGTTATTTGAAAATCACTGAGGTGCATTCCTAGAACTACAGTATACAGTACTGTAATACTGTTCAGTTATCGTTATTATCGTAGGGCGCAATAAAACAAAAGAGTCATTTAATACCACGGTATTTTTTTGTATACCAATATTTATTGTTAGCTGGGAAGCCCCGTAAGCGGTCATCTATCCGCTACACCTCTAGTGGCCGCTTACGAGAACCATTCTCGTAAGCGGCCAGCTCGAGCTCCAGTTACGGACATTTTTATCACGTCCCGAGGGTGTCCGCTTACGAGAGCTTCGACTGTATGTACATTTGACAATTTTACACTAAGAGATGTTTGAGAAGTCCTATGTCCATTGAAAGAAACAAAAGAGAGTGGGTGAAACGATGGGAGGGAAACTGAAAGAAACCTTGACGAGAAAACGTAATCTTTGTTTGTGCAGACAAACAGAATGCACAAAGTACATGAAATGAGCTAAGGAACCTGGCAGTGTGCCTTGTGATTAAACAAAAAACATTGAGGAGTTCCTAGGTTTCAGCTCACGTGAGGTTGTACGTGGAAATCAGTGGACATAGTACAAAGCTCAGACAAGAGTTGTTGATTAGCTAAAATTTATTTCTTGTGATAAATAAATTATGATCTTCGCCAATCTTCAGCTGAGGAATTATTCATAAAGAGCTCACAGTCAAATGCTCATCAATTGGCAACAACTGCATGCTCAAACGATGAGCAAAGCGACCTTCGGATTGCAAGTGCAGTCATTTTCTGCTTGAAATCAGTCAATACTCTCATCAAATGATACTGGCCAGGGATCTACTTAACTTAATATATAGCTGCTCAAATAGTCATCGATTAATTCATTCAATAGCTGCTAATCGTCCATTATCTAAGCTAATATGCCTTAAGCACTATGACGAATACGAGCGGAACCCAAGGCAAGTATCAACAAACTTTGCAATCACTTTCCTTCTTCATCTATCGAGTTATTTATTTATCTTGCCGCAGCGTACATTGACATATGTGGGTATTCCATTATGAGGTTCTTCATTATGAGGTAGCATAGATGAAGCTGCCACTGAAGATTTATTGTTGCAGTGTTCTTGTTTAGATTTCACCAGCGATGCATAGGAACTATCCCCTGTCACCTACACAAAGCGCAAGAAATTATAACTGAAATTGTACCAAAACACTAGGTTTGTCCATCGGTCAATCAGTTGGTCAGTTACTCTGGTCCCCTCTTCATCAATTAGTCGGTCTACAAGCCAGTCTGTCTGCCTGTTAGTCATTCCGTCAGTTAGTCGCAGTCAGCCAGTCAGTAATTATAAGCCAGACAGTCAGTCGGACAGCCAGTCTATTAGTCAATCCGTCCGTCCGTCAGTCTGTCTGTGTGTCCATCAGAGAGCCAGTCTGTCAGTTAGTATGTCAATATGCCTGTCTACCCGTCCATGAATCAGTCCGTCGTCCCAGTCAGTCAGTCCGTCAGTCAGTCGCAGCATAGAGTCACATGAGACGATTAATATTTATTCGAAATAACGAACAAGATGAGCTCTTAAGTTAACTTTAGTACTTAAAAATCTAAAAACCGAGATCAAAATGTAGTACTGAAACATGTTATCTAACATAAAGCTGAAATGCAAGCGTGCACAACACTACAATGGAGTGAAGAACCAGAATGGAGAGGCAAAAACAAACAGGAGAATTAAGGATGATTGTGATGAGGAGGAAGAATAAGGGTTAGGGATTGGGTGAAAATGACGGTGGGAATAGTGAAAACACGAGAAAAATAAAGAGACCATGAGTAGGAGGAAGAACAGGCGGATGCGAAGGAGGAGGAGGGAGAGAAGAAGGAGGAGAAGAAGGAGGAGGGGGAGGAGGAGACAACAGTAGACAAAGAGCAAAAGGTGGTGCACGTTTTACGCCGACAGAGAAGCAGACACAAGGACAAGGAAGACAAAGACAAAAACGGTGGTAAAGTAGACACGGTTTTCTTGTAAAACATCTATAATTGTGTGCTCTTATAACAAAGGTCAGTCTATCGAAACTTTGGTTGAAATTACCATTGCTGTACGCGGAGTCAACATGGCATATCCACACTCCTGTGTCAAAGACTGATCTGCTTCCCGCTTCTGATTATCGCGTCGGGCACCCCTAGGTTTCTTTTCATCAGAGAACCCCAGCTGCCTTGCAACATTTTCTAAACTCAGCGACAAATTGTCTTTATCATCCAATTGGTTCCTGTTAGTAAAGGGTTACGAGAATATGAGTATTTGACCATAACAAACACAGAAAACATGAACTGCTCTTGCTCTGGGGATCAATACCTAGATGCCTTATTAGAAGGACGTCGCGAATTAGGGAATTTTTAAGCGCCCCAACCAAAAAAAGGTCAATGCTTTATAAGATAACCAAAAAGGTTCTTAAATTGTTATTTTTATGTATTTCACATCTTTTAAATGAAACTGATATGAATTCTAAACATAAAAATTAGCTTACTTATTTTTACCAATCCCTAAAGCCAATATGTTTCACTCATAAAAAGTCACGAAGTCCTCTTGTACTCTGAAAGGGACAAATCCCCCGGCCTTTTTTATTTGCATTCGTTTAGTAATACCTATACAAAGCAAATGTCCCTACAACCCTAGCCAGAACTCGTTGGACATAAAGAATATAACCCATGAAAACGACGCATTTTCCTTCCCCCTCAATACCGATGCAATGTTGATATCAGGCATGCGTTCAAGTCATTTTTGTCAGACCCAACATTGCTTATAGGGGAAGGGGGACAAAAAAAATGGTTTACTAAAACAACATTGCCATTTTTTTAAAGAGATGGAATCAGAATTTATTTAACGAAGTGCATTTTCTCTTAATTTTCATAGATGTCCCATGATGTTTTGACCAGGGTTGTGGTTCCTGGGACCCACGAATTTCTAGACACTGCTCCAATGCATGTGTTTTCTCTTGATGTGTTCTTGCCATGAAGCTATATGGAATATCGCGGATATATTTTTTTCAAATTCATCATTTAGTTAGTTACAACTATACATGCACTGCTCAACACGTGACATACCCTCTATCAGTCGTCTTTCTTGTAGCTATTTCTGACATAAAGAACAGTTAGTGATAATATGAGAAGTCGAATTACGGTAATTTTACTTCGTTACGATCAAGTTAAAGCACACACGCATGCATGGTGTCATAGACTTTTCTTTTGTTTCTTTATTATATATCAAGTTTGTAGTAAGATTACACTGTCGAAAGAACATCAGTGAAACACTCGACTACTACCTAATAATGTGCCATGTTTGTTTTTTGTATTTTCACGTCATCTGTGATCAATTACTGAACAGACGTACTGGAACATAGAGTCTATTAATAAAGTTTATTATCATTTGTCTCACGATGTAGCCACTTGAGATGACCTTTCGACTGCTTACTGCCAGTATTCTTCGGACGATGAGGTCGAATGATTAGACGGCACCATTTATATCACGAAGGTCGGCTGTGATTGGTGCATTTCAGTCTTGCCATTGTTTCATTGTTCCGGCTAGTAGATGGTCCCTCAGCGGCCCGCTGCTGTACCGTTTTCCCTTTGTGTTTTTGTTGTTGTTGTTGTTGTTGTTGTTGTTCTTGTTAGTTTGCTGCCTTAGCCAACATCTGCTCTAAGGGTAACTTGAGTTTCACAGCAAAAAACTCAACTCATTTCGCATCCACCATCGCCGAAAAAAAGACCCAGGAACACAAGATCATAGTGTCCTTCGACGTACAGTCGCTGTTTATCTATCATGGAGGGAGTTACACTATTGAAACTGGTAACACCAGTTCAAATAACGGAGCTCTTGAATTTCGTTTTAAGATCAACGTGCTTCCAGTGCAACCGATCTATTTACGAACAACGAGATGGCGCCGCTATGGGGAACCCGGCGACCGCGGTTATTGCTAATATTTACAATTTAGATACTTGAACAAGAACCAATAGCACCTAGAAAGCCTAAGATCTGGAAGCGTTATGTACATGATACCTTTGCCATCCTGGATCAGGAGAGAGTTGATGTCTTCCTACAAAACCTAAACAGTAAACAACCATCAACCCATCTCACCAAGGAGATCAAGAATGATAAAAAGGATCGCCTTCCTTGGCACGTCTGTTTATAGAGAAACAGATGGCCGTGTTATCACAAGAATCAACAGGAAGCCAAAACACTCTGATCAGTACCTAGTGTATGATTCACACCACACTCAGTTAGTAAAGCGCGGTGTTGTGAAGCGTCTGCACGATTGGGCTAGACGTCTTCTGACCAAACAATCAGTAATCGTGAGAGAGAAGGAACAACTGTCATCTGTGCTTGTTTCTAACATATACCCTCCTATTTTGTACAGACGATCAAGTTAAGCCCCAGTGAGAGAGCCCGTGGCATTGTTTAAATCCACCGCCGTTATACTTTTCTGTCCAAGGAGTATCGAAGCCTGTTCGCCGCTGCCTAAAACAGCAAGGCTTAAGACGTCTTAAAATCTGATAAGACACTTCGGTCACACTTAGTGCGTCTAAAGGAAACCCTGGACCCAGCTGCTGCCAGGATGGCGTAGTCATTAAGATTGCTTGTAAGTGCGGCAAAGTCTATATCGGGGAACAGGGAAAGCTATGACGGAAAGGATCGAAAAACAGAACAGGGATATATGACCAGTACGCACCTAGAGCTAAGCCGTTTCTGTGGACGACCACGAGACCGCCTACCGTGACTTTCCAATTTGGAAAGAAGTCAAGCATATTGATATTGAGATCCTCACTGATACATTCGTAGTGTTAAGGAAGCTATCCACAGACGACTTCACCGTAATATCATCAACAGAGATTGTGGAATTAAACTTCCTGAAAAATGGATGTCG
>JAHPZR010052323.1:0-11330 GCA_019787425.1 Platygyra sinensis
GGTTGCAGATGAAAGTGATATATATATACTTCACATCAAACTTAAAATCAAATTCGTGTCCAGTCTCTTACCGAACAATAAACCAATATGGCAGCACAAAAGCAACAACAGAGCGTATTTGCCGCTACTCTCACGCGCTTTATGACGCATGCTCTGAACACATTTTATTGCAGAGGAGTTCTGGGTACTTGAGTGAATCCGTATACCATCGGTTGCGTGTGAACAGGCGAATTCGATTTGAAAACGCTCCGTGTGGACGGGGTAGTTTTTAATCTGGAAAGAAAAAGTTGCGGATTTAAAAATATCCGGCCTTTACTAAAATACACGCTTTCTCGTGTGTTTTCAAGAGCGTCGTAATGATATACCTTTTCCCCTGCCTTCATTTAGAACGAATATGAATGGATATTTTTGAATAAGGATCGATAGTTTTTCTGGAAGTATTTATTTTCACACGTATTTCCACCGCAAACTATGCTAACTTTTGCTGACTGCATGTAAACATAATATACGTAAAGGTGGCAGTGAGTCGCACAGTCGTTTCACACAAGAGACGCTGTCTTAATGTAAATTTGAGGCGGATAAACTCTTAAACATAGACAAAGCAGTCTTTCTTGATGATGAGGTTAGCACATTGTGAAACACCAATCGTGAGACCAAGCCAGACCACAACACCGGAAACTATGTGCGCCTTGCTTTCCGATGATTGTGTGTGTTTTTTAACGTCCCCTGCTAGCCATGAAACACTGAGGATGCAGGAGACGGGGCCTACGGTTTAACGTCCTTATCCGAGAGGGCTTTAACGTCTTGCCATTTGAAGATATGATTACAAAGGTAGTACATTCTCCTGTTCAAAGTTCTCTGGTCTCTGATTTGCATCAGCCGGATTGACCACGCGCCTGTACTTTTAATTCTTACTCGCCTCTTCTTATATTAGAAGAAAATAAATGGCCATTTTTGAATAAGGATCGGTAGTTTTCTGGAAGTATTTATTTACTCGCTTGCAGTTCCATTACTCTGAATATTCATAATGTGGCGGCCATGGCGTTTTTTCTCAATCGTCCGCAATTCAGCCAAGAAAAAGAAAAAGAAACTTGAAGACGATTAAATGATTGTATTGGAAGCTTCGTGATCAAGTCAGTGCAACTCTGGAAAAGTAGTCTTTCAGGGCCAAAACGGTAATGGTGCTAAAGAAAGAATTCATCCTCTTTTTGAGGGAACGAATTGTATGTGCAACTTTATGAATTTTGATGTGTGTACAATATAAAATGAATCTTTTTAAGTACCTCTAAAGTTATCCATAGGACGACACGTCGGTTAGACCCTAGTATGACAAAGGTTCTATATATAATACGCACTGTAATTGGCTGAAACGCACGCTTTATCAGAGATCTAGAACAGAGCACGGGTTGATGGCATTAAGCTGGCTTTCAAATGTTTGCTTCGGAATTTTAACAAATTTGACCCAAATTAAAGATCACCTGTGACTCAGACAAACGCAGTGTAAACGAGCTATTTGTCAGCAATAAATATGGCTCGTGGAGACCATTGTTAACAACAATGTAAAAATCGTACGAAAATACCAAATTTTGCTAGATTCTGACAATTAGGCAAGCAGCGAAATAAAAAATTCTCAACCTACCGTATGCTTCGATGAAAGGCAGAAATTACACTTCAGAAGTAACACGACAATACAAAACTCTAGTTGAGATGTCTTTGTTTATGACGAGAAGCTTTATTTTTGTAAAACTGCTCAAACAACACTTACACGCTGTGTAGTAACGCTCGTTTCTTTAGTAGCGATCTCCGGTCGTCTCTGGGAAATGAACCTGAACAATAGACCTTTTTCGCTTGTACATTTTGTTTTCCCAATACAGATCATGTGACGATACTCAGGAGATTTGATTTTTTGTTTTGTTCATTAAAAAGGGTACATGCAAGCATGAATATGTCTGCATGTACTCTTTTAATGAACAAGACAAAGGATCAAATCTCCTGAGTATCATCACATGATCTGTATTGGGAAAACAAAATGTACAAGCGAAAAAGGTCTATTTCGTACCATTGCACACTCGACGAGTTGAAAGCGGCTTGCTCCGATATTCCGATATTTTTCCTTTCTATCAGTTTAAATCCCAAAGCTGTAATTTCTCGGTGTTTCGTCTGTGTATTTTGTAGTTTAATCCTGACGAAGTCTGGTTAGAAGAAAAAATTGGTCGATTAATAAACTAAGTTGCACAAGAGTTATATATTAGTTATTGCTGAGTGCTGCTCACTAGTATTTTTACTCTAAAATTGGATGTTAAACCTAGGCACGCTAATGTTAGTTGCAATCATTCCCTGAGAAGTCTCAGATATAGAGTGAAACGCGTCGGAAAAATAAACGAAAGCTACTGCAAAAGCAGATCTTCCTTTGTGCTGCTAACTGCTCTCCGTTTAAAAAAATAATTGATCCTTGCTCCTTGATCCGTTATCCCTGGTCCGGTGATCTTTGATCCTGTTTTTCGCCGCTCGAAACAGAAGCTTAGCTGAAGTCCATTTTCTGATTGACAGCTGTCGTCTCGTTAGCCAATCAAATAAGTTAAACAGTTGTAACAGAGATTGCGATTGGCTTATTTTAGAGGGCTTTCCCAGAGAGCAGAGCAGAGTTGACACCACTTATACTCCTTTGAAAATGTTTGCTTTGCTTCACCCTGCAAGCAGAGCCTTTTCTTACGGTAGATAAAAGAAAGAGATGAAAGAGGCTTTGCTCGCAGGGTGGGTTTGACCACGTCTCGTGTTTTACCCAACACTTCTTTCATGCTCTACCGTTTTCTGAGTGGTTTACAACGGAACAGAACACAGCCGAGGCTTCCTTATTTGCTAAATAGAGTTTTTAGGCTTTTAGAGTTTAGTCAAGGGTTCCTGTCGATCTCATTAAGGCCCAGGTAGATCGCTTCCTTTTCTGATTCTTTCCGGTATACTAAAAACAAAACGCATGTACGTGGGAAGTTTTAATTATTTCTCTAATTCTCTCGTGATAATGAGGGTCTGAATGGGGGGTCCACCTGTCGGTTGTCGGTAAACCTCAGTTATTTTTCTGTCGCTAGTCGGTAATTTTTTCCTCGTTTTGTCGGCAGTCAGTTATATTTTTCACCTTTTGTCGGTAGTCGGTTAACCTCATTCACACCTGATAATAAATCCGGCCAGAATGACCTCGAGTGACTGGAAATCATAGAAATGCTATGGTCTGTGAAGCACCTTATCTTCAAAACGAGTTCGGTGACCCCCGAGTTTTTTTTACGTTTTTTAATATAATCTTATCATTTTCTACCTGCAGTCAAAGTTTTAAAAAGAATCTGTGCGTGGGAAATTTTAGGCACGAACGTCCTTAACTGAGGGTATCATGCGATCAAGTTCTTGATAAATTCGATTTTTGATTCAACTGAGTGCGTTCGACTAACGACTAGTCTCGTCCAACTAACTGATGAACTCGTTCTATTCGTCTCCAAACAAACAGAACGTATGGATCGATCTAGTTCGTCCCATGCCACGCAGTTCGTCGTTTGACCTGGCCTAAAATATTATTTTTTTTCACTTTACCAATTAAGAGAAGATAATGCAACAAAACCGATCGTCTTTTCAGTGTACATTTACGAAGCCTTCAGAATTAATCGTCTTTTGAGATTAATGGAAGATCGATAGCGCCATATAGTCCACACAGACAAAAAAGGCACAAGTATTTTATCTTAACTGTACATTAAATCCTCAAAGAACCGCCTCTATGTCTGCGGAAATTAATTTTCAATTACCACTAGACTCAGACTGACAATAGCGATCGATTGATTAAAACGTGGTTTTATACAACTTGCTCTCCCAAGTTGATATCAAAGCAGCAACATCGCTATAGTAATTGAAAATCCAAACTGAATTTCAGATGACCATCTTGAGGTCTTTGTGCGCTTTATCTACTTGAGATTAAAAGTGACATATCTGAAGGAAAGGTCCTTTCTTGGCTTTAAGCCTCTCAGCTGCCGAATGTGTGCAAAAATCATAGATAATGTTCGCGTATTCAAAGCCAAACTGACAGGGTTTTTTTTTTTGTTACGAGATTAAACGAAATTGGCTTCTCCAGAGCCCTATGTGTCATTCCAAACTTGTTAGATTCGATAATATCCAGGATTGCATTCTTGCTTAAATGTCGTCGATGTGATATTCCAAGATGAAGTTGTAAAGAAAAATTATCATAACTTAAGTTTTTTTTTTCGCAAAAGTGTAGTTAACGTGGAAGATGCATGAAGTATTCACAAAATGTTAGGGTGGCTAATCAATGCTTGACTAAATCGTTTAACTATTTGGACTGGACAGCTTTTTACGCTACTAAGATACTTGAACTATCGATCCCATTCAGCTCAACCCTTAATACGCTTAGAACGGAGTGAATTTGATTGGCAATTCAAGTGCCTGAGAATCTAGACCACCACAAAGAGAAATGGGGTTTGAATGGGAAGACTCAACTTGGAATTTGCTTCCTGTTCAACAGCAGATGCAACCAGGTCGGCCTGTTAAGTAATCACTACTCTAATGTACGAAAATTAAAATAGCAAATTTCAATATATCGTTTTTGTCCTTTGTCAACTTGCCAAGAGTACGACATGACGAATTGTTCATCACATAAATCGCTGAAGACTGAACATCAGGCTTTTATGCCACCTATGTTTTAAATGATGATAATGCATGGAGATCCGTACGTATCGTATAACAACGTTTTTATTGCCCACTTACCAAAATACAGCGACCAAGTAGTGTTTATATCTATAAAGGTGTACCCAAACATCTTATCGAATTTCTGTTAGTAAGTGTGAAAGCGTGGGTGATCATTTTCTTACACTATTTATCTCTAACTCCAACGTTGATTTTACGAGACTACATTTATCGTGATAATAACGTTTTTTTGTGTGTTCATCACCAATACAGGAACATTTTTCCGCCCATTTAGTTTGTTAGCAATTAACAATTTTATTTTTTAACTATAATTTTTAGGCGGTTTTATTGTTTTCGTTTTATTAGTTTTAGTTGATAAATGAAAGTTGGTACGGAGCAGCATCATCCAGCTTGTGTGCTTTATTGCAGTTGTCTAATTGATGCACCCATCATGAAAATAAATCTCTTAGTTTCATGAATGGTACCTTTTCCATTCGTTTTTGATTTGTGCAGACAGATGATCATGTCAAACGGTTAGCTCAATTAAATTAATGGACAGGCAATGTTGTTAACATAAGGCTACGGGGAAGGTATAAAAGCAAACGTGCAAATAAGATTGCCACATCTTCAGCGTCCTTGGAATATCGAGAAATACATCGGGCACCGAGTAAGGAGTCGTTTTTCAAAACCACGAAAGAACAGAGATGTTACAAAATGTTAGCTTGGAACTACCCAGCATTAACATGTCTGCAGTACTGGAATACTCCAAGGGTGGCAACAGCACTGTCCAAGATTGTCTTGGTAGGGATTCCCCTGTGGAAGTGTTTATTAAAGCAGCGGCTTATTTTTTCATCCTACTGGTTTCGTTGATTGGAAATCTCTTGGTTCTTATCGTTATTTGTACAAACAGGCAGTTACGAACATCGATTAATTACTTTGTTTTCAACATGGCTGTGTCCGACCTGTTTACTCCAATGACTATCATGCCCGTTCGAATTGTTCAGATCATTTCAGGTTCTGATGCTTGGAAAGTTGATAGTCCGTGGATACTGGGAGTCATCTTTTGCAAACTTGCATACTTTCTTCCTGACGTCTCTCTTGTTGTCTCCGTCGAAAGCCTCCTGTTGATATCAATGGACAGGTTCGTTGCTGTTGTCTTTCCTTTAAGAGCCAAACTCATCACCGCAAACGCACGTTTCATCTGTATCGGATGCACATGGATCACCGCCATTGCAGTTCATGCACCTTACTTTTACACTCATAGATTATTTTCTGATAATAACAATGCAGCATATTGCAGATTATCTTGGGCACCGGCTTTTGACCATGTAGAAACAAGCAAGAGATTCACCACGGCAACTTTCATCACTTTCGTCCTTATGCCCATTGGTCTTTTGACCATTGTGTATGTCACGATAGCGTGGAAGTTGAAAACAAATATCAAACATACTAAGCTGAAATTATCTTGTGTCCAACTCCATCGAGCTCGAAAGGTAAGAGACACCATCAGAATGTCAGTGGCAATTATAAGTGCTTTTCTTGTTTGCACAATACCACATCTTGTAAACCTGTTCGCATTAGCTTTTCTGTGGAATTGGAGTGTCCCACCCATTTGTGCATTTCGCGATGTGATTCCATTCATTACTGTTTTCATGCTTCATTCTTGGAGCGCTGTAAATCCTTGCATATGTTTAACATGTATTAAGATCTACCGCAGAAGTCTGGGAAGAATTCTGCCGTTCAGAGAGATGAACAAAGACAGCAGACAAACGGGAAGCTCTCGTTATTCCTTGAATCGAGTGGCATCTCTCAGAGAGCATCGCTGAAACTTTGTTAGGAAGCGCAAGGGAATTAAATTCATATTATAGCTATTAAATGAAATTGCCTGAATATTAAAGTAATCATTCATAAAAGTTTAGATCGATTACAAAGTTCGTATTTTGTCCGTCTTAGCAAATTTCCTTGCTTCAGTTGTTCATGCTTTAAGCAATTACTTGGAAAGCTTGAAAAATTATGTATTTATTTATTTATTTGTTTATTTATTTATTTATTTATTTATTTATTTATTTACTTATTTATTCACCTCCACGTACATTCATAGAAGGTTACAGTGAATAATAGACTAAAATCTTGCATAAGTTTATAGTGACTAACAATGATAATAAAAGAAGTAAGAAGCGGCGAGGAGACCTCAGGAAACCCCAGCGCTTATACTTAGAGGTCCCCTCGAAGAGATGTTGACTACTCGGTGAGTCCACAGCGTTAATTGTCTCCGTTGTTTAAGAGGTGAACTGTGATCTGTTCTGTTGAGTTAATTTCAATAAAGTAGAGAGAAGTCATTACTTACAATGAAGAAAAAAGGATACATCTAAGGTATACCCAAGAAAGCCTTCCGCCTTCACCGAACAAATAAAGAACCGAAATAAAAATTCTCCATAATCCTTGAATAGCTTAATCGGGCTTTGAACAACCCGGCACTGATGTAAGTCCCAAAATCAAGTCACATGCGTCTTCGATGTTATGGTTAGCAGGGGACGTAAAAGAACCCACACGCTTATCGCAAAGAGTAGGGTATGAAGTTCCCGATGTTGTGGTCTGGCCTTTGGTTGTTATACAGCTGAGCGCTAGGGTTGGGGTGGGAAATGCTCGGAGATCAGTATTAGCTACGATAAAGCTACTCTAAAATCCGAGGTAAATTAAGTGTTTACTATTCACTCACTCACTCTTTCTCACTTTCGAAGTTAAGTCAGCATTAGGCAAATAAGGCAAGGACAAATGTAACAAATTTGACATAAGTTAAAGATGTAAATAACATAAAAGCTATTATCAAATAAAGTAATATTGATGCAATATTATTATATTTAAGGAATACAAGTACATGGTTGTAGCAGTTTTAAAATAATAAAGGTTACTGAAAAGCAAGTCTGGCAGCTTATTTTTCCGTAGGGCTTCTGCAATGTCATTGCTGTAGCGGGATTGCATTGTATTAGGGAGTTTTAGCCGGCAAACCACGACGGCGACGGCAACGAGAGCTTCACCAAACAAAAGGTTTAATGAGCAGAACAATAGCTGTGCACGTGCGTTTTCAATCTAGGTACATTTCTTTGCCGTCCTCTACAAATTAACAACGTGAAATGACCAAGTGCTGCGTATTTTGGAGAACGCGAACCGCAATGGCTAATTTTTCGTATCTACTTTTCGAATTAAGCGCTGTCGGTGCATGTTTAGCCTGAGCAAGTTTTTAGACCGACAGACCTACTGAACAGATTTAAACAGCTGCGACATTCAAAGGTAAAATATAAATACTTCTTTTGCAAGCCTTTGTCCCAGCCGTCGCCGTCTTCATTGCTAAAACTCCAATACACAAGGCTTGTTGGCAGATGCTGACCTACAAATAATAATGTGGAAATAACTGTCCACGCAGGTTAGTTATATCTCAGGCGAGGCTGTTGACTTTTAAGTTTGTTTACTGAATATCATGACATCAATATCTGCAATTTCTGGGAAACTTCATTCTTACTAAATCGACTCGTCTTTAATTGGCATACGGATCATAACCATCCATGAAAAAGGACTTTAGCAATCCTTCACGTTACTTTCCACATTCGAGCGTGAAAAAATATATCAGTGTTCCCGAAGTGACAGTAGATGGTAGACCGTTAGTATATCAGTGTACCTAGTTCTGCACGGACCCCTGAGGAATACCAAAAGACACAGGTTGAAAATCAGACTTGGATGCACTAATTAAGTATAGTATATTGTTGCCATATATTGTTACCAGTCCCAGATTCGTAGCTATTGAAGGTTCAGATTGGATTTTTTCCAAGACAAAGGTGTCTGGGTGGAGTAGAACGCGGGGGGAGTTATGGGAAGAGTTGAGACTGACAAAGGTATTGTTTTCATTCGACCTTCCCCGCGACACCTAGCATTTACCCAGTATTTCATCTTCTCTACCCTAAAACATCTATTAAAATAGCGACTGGGTACGAGCGTCCTAAAATTCAGTTTCAGTTTCCTCTTTAACATATCGGAAGAAACTTTCGAAGGTCTTTATAAATTCTCTGAGAAATGCATCAGCAATAGATCTATTGAATGCCAAAATAGACAGTTGTTTTCTGTAAAAGTATGTTTCATTGGCTTTCATTAATTTCCGATTCCATGATCTTGCTTAGTACACTTGATAGAGAAACAGGACGGTTGTCGCCGCCGTCCTTTTCGTCCATCTCTTTTGTAAATTGGCCCAAGTGCTGCTGCTTTCCGAGCGCAGAATACAGTTTTGCATTTAATGCTAGTCTGAGAAAGGTTGATCAGTCAGAGATGAAACTATTGCGTTGGCCGCGATTCTTAAAAAAATTGGATGAATGTTGCCAGGGGCCGTAGACTCATATTTGTATCAAGCATCGAAACATTATTGTGACCGAGTAGCGGAGGTTCGTGCGTTGCGTTTGGGATTTCGAGGCAAAATTGGATTTTATTGCTTTGCTGCATGGTCCCTCTAATTTTAATAGGCAGGTCTTACCGAAAGTTTGCCTGCCAACGTATTCCGAATTCGCCTAAGAGGATTAAAGGTTGCCTCAGTGTTCAATCACGGTTCTGCTGTAGCTGTGCTTTTATTTTCGACTGGACTGGAGGAATGAAAAAGAACAATTCGCCTTCAAAAGCAACATTGTAACGTTTATCATCAGGTATGAAACCAAAAATATCGAGCCATCTTGGCCGAACAAGCTTGGTCAACGAAGGTTCTTGTGGCATGAACTGCGGGTATTCCCAAGCAGGTAAGATGGCGCTTTATTAATAAGAGCTGAAATAACTGAAATAAAAAAAAATTAAACCAGAATTACCAAGATGAAAAATTAAGAATATGAGAAAGAGTTACTCGTTATAAATTTAGTAAAGAGAGAGGTCTTGAGTGTTTTCTTAAATAAAATGATAAAACTGTACTGGATCGACGTATTTCTAAAGAAACAGTGTTCCAAATCTTCGGAGAGCATGCAGAAAAAGCTCAATCACCGTATGTTTTGGTTTTACAAGTTGGCCGCATTAGCAGGTCTTGACAGTTCGAGCGACGAGACCTTGTTGATTTCCGATGTTCGAGGAGTTCTGTTAGAAATTGTGGGCAGAGACCATTTAATGATTTCTAAACGCCCGCACGTCGGCCAATCACAACTCAGGATTTGGCTCATCATGCTAGCTCACGGAGGTAACCATACAATAAGCATCGTAAATGAATAACATGAATCATAGCTGCGTGAGATGCATATGTACCGGGCCGTGGCTAACAACAGGGCAACCGAGGCACTTGCCTCAGCCATTTCGTTCGTTTTTGTTGTTTTAGTCATCATAAACAATCTTAATACCCAGGAAGAGAACTCAACCATGGGCCGGTTTCATAAGGTTTTCATGGCCATTGTCTCAGTCATAAGCTTTTTTACCTGGCTAAGGCCCTGAAGTATATATCTTAAAATGCGAATGGACTGCACCTTGGTAAAAGAATATTCAAATTCCTTCAAGAGATTAAAATAACAAAAGAAATGTCAGTTTCTCAGTAATAAAATAGCACCTGCTACCACTATGTTTGAAGTGTTCCAACTCTAAATCTAAATTAATACACTCGTATTAGTTCTTAATATATTCGTATTAGTTCATAGTAAGGTGTCCTCTTTCCTGTATACTTTAAGAATTGTGAACAAAGTCCATTCATTTATTCGTCTTTCAACGGAAAGGTTGGCTTGTCTCATCTCAGCCCATATATTATTGCGCCAGATCACAAGAACAGAAGGATCCCCCTGCCCTCATCAGATAGATGGCACGCTGAGCATCTTCAGAATGTTATCGAAGGACATCAAATACAAAATGTGAATAGCAACTTGGAGACAAACAACATTTTACTGTGCAGGGGAGAGAATGCCAGAATATCTGACAGAAAAAAGAAACCAGGTAAGGTGAAGTTCCATCTTAATTTTCCGAAAAGTCTGGGATATCAGAAAACAAGAGAAGAACTATAAGACCCAAGCAAAAGAAAAAATATATAAATAGAGAAAATCAATTATAGCCAGTGAAGCAAATATTGAGATCTTAGGGTGTGACGCCAAAAAAAAAAACCCAACAATCTCACCATCTACAAATTAAAGGGTTACGTGTCTTCTGGTATAAATCTGGTTCATTCAAGTTGATTGCTTACGAACGTCAGAAAAAAAAAGATGATTTAAAGTAATCTACATGCAAATGACGCTTTTTTGTGTCATAAAGTGGCAGATAAGCCTTCTTTCATCAGGAAACCCATTCCAAATTTTCAAAGTCTTAGCATCAGTACAAAAATCACCTAGAGGCTGAGTATCGTTCATCAACTTCCCACAAGACGAAAGACCGAAATGTTTTCTAATTCTGCTTTGAGAGATGGTGCAAACCATTCCAGCGGGAGAAAACTTCGTAAAAAAGTCTAGAGCACTAACTACATATCTTCAGGTTATAGAGACGATTTAACTCTTCAACTTTCAGAAGGGGACATATATGTTATTAAGTTCTGATATTTTGGGGAGATATGGTTGAGTTGGCAACTGAATATATTTTAACTGCCGTGCAGTCATGTGTAGAATTCTTTCATGTGGGAGTCCCAATTGTAATTAATAAAGGATATAATGGTTCACTCT
>JAHPZR010052327.1:0-12729 GCA_019787425.1 Platygyra sinensis
CATGATACGGGATCTGGGCATCACAATTTTGGATTGCGTGATTTGCCGTTATTTTGTCAAAGCGTGAACTTGTGTTTACCAAATTTGAATTTCCTAATTTAAGTGGAACCCTCTGATCCTAGAGGGCCTATTATGATTCAAAGGATATTCATGCACTGAGATTTCCCACAACCCAAACAGTTGTTCCACGTGCAGGTATGTTTTGTAACAAAAATTTAAGATTTACTTTATAGAAAAGGAAAATAATGGTAACAAACCAAGAGTAAAGGCAGCCCCAGACCACATTGGAATTGGTGCAGCGGTTCAACATATTCCAAAGAATGTGAAACTGATGACTCTGGATATTATATGTAACACAAGACAAAAGACGACTCACATATATTGGGAAAGAGGCCTTTTTTTTCTCTGGGTTAATTTCATGTTTTTGCAGAGTTCTACAAAACATACTTTTGTGTTCATTACGTATTTTAATGGTCAACAGTCTGTAGCACAATGTCTTTAATAAACCACAAGTTGGCAGAAACTGTCTCTATTTACCCATCAATAAGAATTGAGCCTTAAAAGTAATAACATAGTTTAAAATTTTTAAAAATTCGTCTAAACTGGTAAAATCTACAGCGAGGTCCTTGAAACTCTAGGTACTCCAAATATTAAATGCATATATTAAGAAGCCAGATTACTGTTCAATTTTTCCTTCTTTGAAGTCCCTTTCTCTTGCTTTGAAAGCAATAAACAGGGTGCAAATAAGATGGAATTTCCAGCTCGCCCTTTGGACAAGTTGGAACCATTACACGCAAATTTGAACACTTCTCTCAGTAGCATTACGTAATTAGAAAGAAAAAAAAACGTGTCACTTGTTCAGTGGGAAAGTGATCCGGTGGGCACGTGATGCATAACATCCACCACGGCCTGACAGGGAAATCAACTAGCCGCAGGTTAGTGGAGATGCATTTCTTTGTATACTGAATAAAGATGAAACTCTTTATTGCTTTGAAAGAAAGATGTAAACTTCAAGAGGCATTGCGTATAAAGGTGGTTTTTAAATAGACCCTCAATAGGGTGAATTTTGAGTGGCTGGTGACAGTCAAGTTAACTTCAAAATTTGTTTAAATTTCCATTTAAAAAATATCATGCAAAGGACATGGAGATTAAAAACAAATCCTGCAGGGCTGGAACAATAAGAAAAAAAATTGATCTAGCCAGCCTAAAAATCCTGCAACCCCCCCCCCCCCCCCCAATCAAAAATCAAATGGTCCACCCCTAAACAAGAAGACTTGAAGCAATCCCCGGTATAACACGGAAATGTTTTACTTTTCGGTCTGAGTTTTCGAAACACCCAACGAGCGGGCGACTATTTATCCAACTAGAAAAGGGAAATATTGTTTGAAGCAACTAAAACACGTGTTTAATTTGGTTGAAACTTGAACTATGTGAGATTTACAACACAACCACGACCCAAGTGATTAAATCAGGTTAAATATTTTGCCAAGGCGAACGCCGCTTTCACCATTTTCTTACATTGATGGCATGTCAGATTTACAGTTTACCAATTTAAGCCTGTTTCCTAGTTTTCTAATCGAGATTCTAAGGTCACAAAGCGTATATCATCTTCGTCTCCTCCATCATGTCTCCTTCCACCACCAGACTCGATAGCGCTGAAAGAGCCTTCCCCTTCTACCGCAAATTGCAGCGACTCAACATCACACGAAGATGATGTGTTACTGTATAATTCTTTGTTTTCATGTGACGTCATCATTTTCCAAAATTACAAATTAGCAATCCTATTGGCGTTTTAGTGTCATCAGAAAAATAAGACCTTATCAAAACTTGGCGTTTTACGACGTTTAAGCTCGATAGGTTTCCTCATGTTCTTATAGAGGACATTTGAATTTCCAAGTTTAACTTTTTGTGTATATAGATCATCCAACGAAAAATGACGTCACATCCGGTAAAAAAGCGAGCTGAGCGGGAAAATCAAATTTCATTATGGCATAATCGTTCTCTCAGTAAGTAAAATGCCAATATTTCGCAATCGACAGGATATTTTTAACGTTTTATTTGGCCACGATAAACAAAATTTTGTCCTATTCCTCGTCATATCAGTGTTTTGCAAGAACAAAGCTATTAGTTATTCAAAAACACGCTGTTTTGAAAGCGTGTTTTTTACGAAATGTCGTCATTTCTTCGTCGCTGAATTCCACAGGACTCATGTTTGCCTGGAAATAATGAATTTTAGGTAAGTTGCACTCAATTAAAATATCCTATTCTCGTAGGTAGGCATTACACTAACGGAAAAACGCAATGGCAGTTTTCTAGACGTGGGAGAACATAATTACCAGAAGCCCGTTTTTTTAAAATTTACCTTTGTCAAACACTCGAGAGTACTCGAGAGCTATTAATCATATCACTGCAAGAATAGACTCACGCACAGAAAGCGCTTTGCGGATCTTTCTTGCCGATCGAAACTAACACAAACACATGGTTTTGCTTATGACTCAAACGGATGTCATAAAATATGTTACGATTGGGTAAAAACTTAAAACAAAATATATTTTCCCATAGCAATTCTATAATTGATGAACGCTACTTCACAGGCAGGCTGTAAACCCCTCAAAAAAAGCAAGAGGATAGTTTATACAGCGATTCAGTCATTTGGACATGTCTCTCATGTTTCTCAGTTATAATCAAATTCATTGTTCCGTTTCAACTGTGTTAATACTGTCATCAGCACCAGCACCAGCTCCAAGTTCCATTAAGCCCCCCCCCCCCCCCACCCCGATCCTATGAGGTCAAGCATGCACCTTTAATTTCTTTAAACCCCAGGTCTTATTTGTCCTGTTTACAGACCAAGTTTCTTCTCCTGTCGTATTTGGCAACTCATTTTGAAAGATTATACATTTCGTATTATTTTTCAGTGTGCTTTCTCTAGCTATAAGCCTGCATCAAGATATGAGAGAACACTAGCAATTCTCATAATTTTAATTTATCACTATTTCAATGTGCCATTTTAACAAACTGTTTGTAAAAAGAAGTCCAGCAACATGCAATAGCAACAGTGACACTGAACTATCAGCTAATTAACTAGTCTTATCTCTGACAATCATTGAAGATTGATGATGAAACATATGGTGCAGTGGAACTGAATAATCAGATTGTCAGTGGCATTGTTGGTGTTAGTGACATTGAGGGAGTGATGCTAGTGTCTGAACTCGGATCAGATCAGCAAAGAAAAGGTTCCATACTAGAAGTTGACAGAGTCGGCAACAAGAAGCTGGCTCATACACGTACCTGTCTTAAGGCCAGCTTCATCACTACTTGTCAAGGGTTCCTGACTTGTGTATAAAAAAAGACTACCTGTCATGACTTATATGGAGAGGCTCAGCTCAAAAGGTGTATCTTTTCCAGGCTTCAGATAAGGATTTCACAAGTTGAGGTGTATGAAAGGGAAGGGAAATCTGTGATTTAGGGATTCCATTCTTCTGGTTCTAAAATGTTGTTTCAAGAAAAGCTCTCATTTACTCTCTTCAGCCAGAATGAGGGGATTCTTCAACATTGTCTAGATTAACTTGCTTCCAAGGGAATAGAAAAGGGATGCAGTATTCTCAAATAGGCTTGTTAAGGGGTTTGCAATGAAAGGTCTACAAAAGAGGTGCGTTTTCAATTAAAATGGTACAAATGTATACAAAAGGGTAAGGGGTAATGGCCCCTGAGATGGAGCCTCCACATTTCAAAGTTTTTATAATACCCCCCCCCCCCTACCACTTTGTGTAATGTTAAAATAATATTATTGTTTGTGAAAAAAGGCAATTATTCCAAAAAGAAAAAACAAAAGGGCCAAGGGATTGTGTGATGAGTTTCAATGCAAGTTTCAATTTGTATTTTGAGTTAAAGTAAATAATTAACCAGGCTTTGCATCTTCACAGTGAGATCCAAACTGATAATGAAAACATAACATTATTTTTTAACACTTAAAATTATATTTTTGACTCCTCCCTTGTACCTTTCATTTGAAGGGGAATTCTTAAAAGGTAGCCCTCACCGCCCCCCCCCCCCAAAAAAAAAATCAATCTGATTAGATATAAAAATACTCTCCCATTGCCAAAATCCCATTTCAACCCTCAACCCCCAACACCGGCTACAATTTGGCATTTAATACCCAAAAATAATACATAGATTTAGGTCACCCTAAAAGCGGAGCTCCTGTAGCCCGATTAGGCTAACCCAGGATGAATGAAATTAAAAACTGTATAACCACAGCAACAAACCAATGAGAGTACCGGATCTTTAGTAGACCTGGATCAGTAGAAATTTTAGAATACAAAATATAGATGGCACACTTACCCCGATGGCAGATATGACCAAAATGAAACAAAACGGAGTAGAGGACTAAATTATTTTGAACAAAATTGCCCTATATTTCGGTTTGCAATACAAACCTTCCTCAGGGGCTGAGTAGAAAAAAATATTTTGGCAAAGGCAAATAGGTTCTTGTAAATAAAATCACTCCACTTTTGATGGTCTAAATTCTGGATTTTAATTGTGTGAGAAACTTCTCACAAAAAAGTGTATATATGAAATTATGTTCCTTTGATTTACAACTCAGGCCTGAATGGGATTTCAACTCATGACCTCTGCGATAACGGTGTATTAACTTACAATTAATCAATGAAATGAATAATTAATTAACTAATTAATAATTAAAAGTTTAACATGCCACATCATACCAAACTACTAGTATATTATGAAGTGACACAACAAGGGACAATTGTCAAGATACAAACTTTTTGTTATTTCTAAAAGATCAATGTAAGGGTCTTACATAAAACATCTAATTGCTGCCGCAGCGAGTGGGCCTGAAATGAACGAGCGAGGCAGCTCTCTAATCAGCAGAAGGTTACATTATAGGGGCTGCAATCACTTTTTCTTACTAAATGCAAGGTATTGTGGTTATGCCCAAATGGAAGATTAGGATGCGCAGTGGTATGCCGCAAAGAATTGTGGTTATGCGCAAATGGGAAGATTTACGATGCGCAGTGATATGACGCAAGGAATTGTGGTTATGTGCGAATGGATGATTTAGGATGCCCTGTGAACCTCATGATGTCCTTTCTTGTCACTGTTTCTGCTTTTTGCTTTTATTCTTCAGATCCTTACTAGGGTATCTAAAAGATAGTAATGCTGTGGCACATTCTGTTGATAGTGACATATTTTACATAGTCATTAATCTATCTGCACGTTCGAAGTGTTACATTATAACCTTTATGTCAAATTGTGGTGTGTAAATTAAAATCTGTCCTTGTATGCATCAACTTCATACATCATGATGCATCAATGGTGAGGTGTAACAAGGGTTACTGGTCCCCCGGTTATTGATTACCAATAATCTAATAACATTGAACCACAAGCCCGAACAAACAGCATGAAGTTCAGCTAAATTAGTTTTTTATAATTGCCATTAGTGTTATTATTATTTTCCTTTTTTTGGGGGGGGGGGGGATACTACTGGAATACAATTATGACTGCTAGGAAAATGTTGGCACAGTAGGCATCAAAATATTATATTAATAGAGATATCAGCCTTGGTACTGTAATTTGAGGAAGAAACCTGACAACCTCCAAATAAATAGCATTTATGAAACTTCACTATTAAAATGATGCATGAATATTATAAATTGCATTAAATTACTCCTAAAATGCACCAGAATTTTGTTTTGTGGGTTAGCTCAAATTCATTTTTCCTTCATGAGATACAAATATTCTAAAAAACAACCAACTGACACTGACAAAGTATTTTTAAATTACTTTGTGTTTTGACTTCCATACTGTCACACCTTATGACATCATCAGTACCTAATTTGCATAATACAAAAATCTTGAATATCTCTGGAACGAGATGAGATATGACAAAAGGAAAACACCATTCTTCTTCACTTTTAAAGGCCTTTCAAATACGCCTATTTTCAATACCTCAATTTTTCATTTCATAGGCACTTTAAGGGGGTTCTATAAATAAAAAGTACTAACTGAGCTTTTGTTTGAGTCAGAATAAAGTGGCCGTAAAAAAGATGTGGTTGTGTTACCAGGATGATCAAAAGGTGGGGTTTCACTGTGGTGATAAAGATGATCATCTCAAAGCACCTACCCAAAAAGATTTTGGAAGTAAAGTTTGCATAATCAGTTGGACAACACACAACATCAAGGCCCAGAGCTAGATACATTCCATTTCAAATCCTGCCTCCCCTCCCCAGCACACTCACAAGATAAGTAAAGTTTATCACCTAACATAAAATACAGAGTGCAGAAAAGTTTCATAGCTCTTTCAAAAGCTCTTGTCAGCAGAGGAAAAGGATATAAAATAGAATAACTCTTTAGGGGGCAGTTTATACGGTCTTGTGTACGCAAGAACACCCTTCCCCAGAGTTTCCCTAGCCAAGCTTACTTTTGACTTTAAAAATCTTTACAAAAGTTAATTAACCAACCGTTCACAAGAAGATTGCAAACCTGACTCTAAGCCCAGACAACTCAGGTGGGTGAGTTTCCTCACCTTATTTGAGTTGCTTTAGGGGGAGGGTTGTTCCGTGTATCCAAAATGATGTAAAGGGGCCTTACTGCTACTTTGGTGTGTTGCCTCAAACAACACCCCCTATGATACACCCAAACACCCTAACAGGACCTGATCTTTATACAGGACTTGATCAATGACAGATTCCTTCTGATGGCTCGAATTTGAGAAGAGGAATCGAACTTTAACATATTCCTCGAATTTTTACTCTGAGCTCAATCAAGTGTGTACTGGACGTGAATTTAAATTAAAAGCACTGACAGTAATTATTAATTTATGCCACGAAATTAAGTAAGTAAGTACCAGTATACCTGTATTGTATCTTACTGAAAACAACAATCTTCAACGAGAGATGCAGGAGTATGGGATACTGACCTTCAGCTTCCTTCAGCACGCGATCCAGCTTTTCTCTGTACCAATACACTTCAGCAAAGAGCAACTAAAGCTCAGGCGACAGCGACTTTCACAACTAAACGGCTTCTGGTAATTATGTTCCCGGAGTACACAGTGCAAACTATGGACAGCAATACTTCATCCTGGTTGTTGTTAACATTATAGGCTATTGCACTTAGCGTTATCACTGAATCACGAACAGCAAGAACCAAAAGTCGGAACAACACCAGTTCTGCAAATGTGTAAAATCCGCCATTCGAAGAGAGGAGGCTCTCTGTTATTGTCCTCCAAAACAATACTAAACTATTCTCTTTTCCCGAAATATTCGCTTAAAACGTCGAAGAAATGTGCTTGAAACATCTTTCCACCCTCACTATAAAATGAAACGAAACTGATGCTTTACAAATACAGGGAAATCTTGAGTAATCGAAACGCCATTTTCTCGCTTTGCGAAGCGAGCTAGGAATCGCAGTTTAGACCGGATGTGACGTCATTTTTCGTTGGATGATGCATATACGAAAATTTCAGGAGTCTTCTGCCCCGCCCCTGATTTTCAGTCAAAGGGGAGCGATTATTTGAGGGGGGCGACTAATCGCGAGACTGCAATTATTCGAGGAAATACGGTATTCATGAATAACCCAAATATTATTCGTTAAATCGAGGTTCCACTGTACCAACATTTCTTAGCAGTTACGATAATTTCCTGTATGCCCGCCCTTCCCCCGTTGGGGGAAGACATTGATAGGTGCATAAAGCAACTCAAATAAGTGTTTGTATTCGTGAAAACATTGTCCCTGTAGGTCCATTCATAGTTGACCCTACACAATTACTGTATTCGGTATTTCCTCGAATAATAGCTGGGAGCGATTATTTCTATTTTTGCACCAAAAGGGGGCGATTATTCGAGGGAGGAGATTATTTCAAATATTTCTAACAGGATGTTGTGCCCTACATATTTTGTTTTATTATACCAAGCAATAAACGGAAAAGTGAAATACATGAACATTACCATAGAAAAAAACTGTAATAAAACCTGGTGCTTTTATTGTAATCATTCAGTTGTGAACAATGAAATGAAAGCTTGTTTGTTACCCAAGATATCAATTTTTTAACTTAAGAGGAAGGGATAAGAGAAAGAGAAAATGGCGAGGGGGGGAGGGGGTGTGTGGTGATTATTCGAGGGAAGCCATTATTTTAAATATAATATTTTCAGTCAAAGGGGAGCGATTATTTGAGGGAGGTGACTAATCGCGAGACTGCCATTATTCGAGGAAATACAGTATTCATGAATAACCCAAATCGAATAATCAAATGTGCTCTCCCTCGATTATTCAATCATAGTGAATTTTGCATAGTTGATTTTCTCTTTGATACAAATCTCTGCTTTAAATTTCAAATGTAGCATAACATGGCACTCGTCACACTGAGAGTAATGTCACAGTTAGGCGAGGCAAACTGTTCAGGGCTGTCATTAAGGGTTGTAACCCAACCAATGATGAGTGAGAAAACTCAGACTCACCTGAGGTGTCTGGCCCTAGAGACAGGTTTACAATCTTCATGTGAATGGTTGGTTTATTAACTTTTATAAGAAAGCTTGGCCAGGGAAACTCTGGGGAAGGGTTGTCTCTGGTACACAAGACCATATAAACCCGGCCCCTAAGGGTTATTCTATTTTTATTTCCACACACTCTCTTCCTCTGTTGACAAGGGCTTTTGAAATGGCTATGAAACAGTTATTTCTGCACTTTATCTCTTCTGTTATCTTTACATATCTTGCGAGTGTGCTGAGGAGGGGAGGCAGGATTTGAAATGGAATGTCTCTAGCTCTGGGTCTTGATGTTGTGTGTTGTCCAACTGATTATGCAAACTTTACCTTTCAAAATCCTTTTGGGTAGGTGTTTTGAGATGATCATCTTTATCACTATGTACAGTGGAACCCCACCTTTTGACCACCCTGTTAACACAGCTACATTGTTTTACCGCCACTTTATTCTGACTCAAAGAAAAGCTCAGTTAGTACTTTTTTTATTTATAGACCCCCTTTAATATGATGGCCATAATGTTACTACAGTAAAATTTTTGTTGCCTGGTGGTGACCAGATTAACAGGGTCCCACTGTACTTTAAAAAATACTTAGTCAGTGTTGGTTGGTTGTTTATTAGAATATTTGTACCTCATAAAGGAAAAAATGAATTTGAGCTTACCCACAATGATCGTGAAGTTTCACAACACTATTAATTTGGAGGTTGTTATCCTCTCTTCCTCAAATTTTTGTCCCAAGGCTGCAGCCGATAAAGGTATCTCTATTATGTAATCATCTGAAGGCAATAATATTTCGGTGTGCAACACTTGGCTATTATCTATCAACTTTAGGTGCTAATCAGTGTCAAGATTCGCCTCAAGTTCTTCTTCGGCATCTGAGTAATCATCTTCGCACAGTTCCTTGTACATCCCTTGTACAGTCGTCAAACTGACCATCCTGTCTGGGCCCTTATAGTGTGTAGTTTTACGGGTGTGTTGTATCTTTCCATTATTGCCCTGTTCCTTGGTGTATCTAACTCTCGATACTCGATAATTACTCCGAAGAACAAGAAGACCTTTTTTATTACTCTAAGACTTACTTTTAGAGGAATACAGCTGCCGCTAAGGCGGCACCATATTGGTTTTGTTTCAATTGTTGATTAACGTACAATTTTTGTAAAAAAAGAAAAAAATTAAAGTCACTTAATCGTCAATTTCGCGAAATTAAATCCCCTCGACGATTTTCAAAATGGCGGATCGTCGGGAGAAGACCCTGGGCAACGCTGAACTAACACCCTTGTTGATTGGCCCATTCATACAAACACGCTAATTGGTTTAAATACATCCTAAAGAAATATGGCGGACCTAGCGAGTGTTTATATGAATGAGAAAGGCCTTTTAGGAGGTTGAATTGCAGTTTAGTTCAAGCGATGTCGAATCAGACTGCCATTAACGATTCGAAAGGTGAATCTTTTCCGTTAGATTTTAATTTAAAAGATGTAACCTATACCATAGACGTAGAAATAAGCCCGGGAAAATATACATAACATCCATGTAAACCTAAGCTTTTGTTGAAGTACAAATCTGCCGGCAGCTAGAGAGCTGCAGCTCGTCACATGTGGCCTTGTGCGCTGTTGTTTTTGTTGTTCTATATTCATGTTTAATTAGTTTTTCTACGTACTGAAACAAAGAAGAGTTTGAAGCGTTCGTTATGGTCGAATTTCAAATCTCAAAAGGACCTTTTGCTCTTTACTGAGCTTTGTTCTTTTATAATTTATACGGAAAATCGCTTCTATTTTCTTGGACATGTATCCCTTAAATATAGGCCTTCTGCCTGTATTAAATTTCAAATCTTATTTCAAATGCACCCTTTTTTCTAATAATAAAATATTGTTTTTCTGGCCGAGGCTGAATTGAATATTTTTATTTTTCTACCGAGGTTAGGTTGAAAATGTTCTTGTGAATATTCTTAAATTATAGCATATGACATTTCTGTTGTCAAATGTATTTGCTGTCTGGATGGTGTTTAAGTAATTTTAGAGCGAGCCTGCAGGCATTAAATACATATTGATACAAGGCACATGACTTTTTCCAGAAATGTTATTAGCATCAAACATACAGCCAGTGCTATGTTCATACATGCTATGTTCGAGATTCAAATGTAAAATAAGCTTACTGTTTTGAACTATAGTGCTTTTTTCTCAGTACCTGGCCGGGGAAAATGGTTCCTGTTTTATTGTGTCTGAAGACTTACATTCCTTACTGTCTTAGTTTTTCTATAAGTGGGGGCCTTATTTCAAATCTTGTTTTAGCAGTGCACAAGAGAACAGGTGAAGGAGATCATTTATGTATATAAATGTTCAGTAAAACTTTTCCAAAAAAGAAATGCACAGATTTACAAATGAATAAAGAAAAATTTGACTTTATTGCCTTTTTCCTGTCTTGCCAGCTTTCCATGTGAGAAGGGGAGATTGGAGGATATAGGTACTACTCGCTTATTGTTTACTGTAGATAAATTGCCATCTTGATGAACCATCTTGGCACTGAAAGGGGTCGATAAAACATGCATGAAAGCTGCTGTATATCGTTTAGTGTATTCCACAAGCCAAGGCATCCTCAAAAATAAGGTCGATAGGTGACAGCATTCCAACAGAGTATTAGCTACTCATAGAGAAGATAAATAAAAATTATATTCCAAAGTAGTATTCTTTAAACTAGGCAGTGATAACTATATAATGTATTACATTCTAAACATTTTTATTATTCAAGCATTCCTAACCTTGTCTTCAAGCAATGTTGACTTAATAAAGCCATGTTGAAAGAATTTGCTCTGTGTATGTCTACTTGTATTGATAAGCTTTATACTACTTATAGTCTTCAAAGGTGTTTACAGATTACTGGATGGGGCCTGGGGTAGAAGTTAGAAAGGTTTTCCTAGCATTACTGTTTCCAAATTAGATTGTTTCTTTGGTCACAGGAGTGATTAAAATTATCAACCAGCAACAACAAATTGCAACAAGCAAATTGTCTTGACCCACACAATATAAAAATGTGTGTTAATGCAACATTAAACAATTATGTCTGTTTTATAGAACTATTGTTCACTGATCAATGGCATGCAATACCAGTGAGGGGTCCAGGGAGCCTGCCCCTCTCTGCCTATTTAGGGTAAAAAAAGAAAACGCAGGAGGAAGAAAAGCCTGCAGGGCAAGTGGCAAGCAATTCAAGTTCATGATAAAGCAATTATTGAACTTGAACTGGTTGTCACAAAAGGTAGTGTTTGTAAGTGTCTTGCCATATCATTATGAGAACAATAATTATGTACAACCACTTGAGGACATGAAAAATTGTTCAGTATTCTTTACACAAATCATTTATTACTTGCATGATGACCTCAGCATGCTTCTTCTCCCATGTGAGGAAGGTAGAAAAGATGTGCTGAGCCAAGGTCAAGCACTCACATTCCAACACTACAGCATCTATCAGTTTTAGGGTAAACCATATAGTAGAGTCAATACTGCCAAATCTCCTGCGGCTTCCTCCAAAGTGTAACTGGTATTGTTTAAGGAACTCCTTTTTAAAGTCCTTGTAGGGTGGAACTGTTCTTTGTTGGTTCGAGGCGTTCTTGACAGGTTGTCACTAATCCCTTTCTCACACTTTGCATCACCCACATATATATACTTTAAGTTTATTTCATTTCTACATTTGATAGTCTGTGCTCATTGTGATTGACCAGAGTTCTCACTCTGGTTTTAGTTTTACAATGTGTCATTGAGACCCCCCCCCCCCCTTTTCCCACCAATACACTGAAGAAGTAGAATAATATGTAATTTCATATGCATATAAACGATATTTTCTTCCATTTTACACTCAGTCTGGTGAACATAAAAATTCAACAACACATCTTTGGATAAACTCATTCCCAATAGACCTCTGTTGAAGTCATTTGATAAGGAGAACAATGCAACAGGTCATTTTGGCAAAGATAATTACTGGAAGTGGTGCACAAGGTTAGACAATGGTAAATCGAAACTGAACAATTAATGCAAAAACTTGGTGCAAGGAAATCAGTTTTGTAAATTGTGGGCTGCAACTAGGATGTACTTACATAACAGTCAAACTTTTCTCCCAGGTTAAACAATGATTATTAAATTAACAATCGAAATAATTATTTGTTTTCATACAGTAATTCAGTAGTTTTAAAAACTTAAATATTTAACCTCCCCCTTCTCCCACCAAAAAAAAATTACTTA
>JAHPZR010052328.1:0-36362 GCA_019787425.1 Platygyra sinensis
TTTTGCCACCAACTGGTTTAAACCAACAAGAGGGGTCAGGCAAGGCTGTCCGCTTTCCCCGTATCTCTTCATACTTGGGGCCGAAATATTAGCGAACAGACTTCGTCAGACAGTAGAAATCAAAGGGATTAATTTATTTGGAAATGAGGTTAAAATAAGCCAATTCGCAGACGATACTAACCTATTCTGTGGAGATGTTACTTCTGTAGAACACGCACTTAACACGGTCAGTAGATTTGGTGCCATATCTGGTTTAAAATTAAACGTGAAAAAGACTAAGGCGATGTGGCTAGGAAAGTGGTCAACGAACAAAACCAAGCCATTACAATTAGAATGGCTAAACGAACCTGTTAAAATTTTAGGGATATACTTCTCCTATGATGAGAGCAAGAACAAGCACCTTAATTTTGATTTAAAAATTCAGAAATTACAGACAAAACTGGATTTATGGAAAGCAAGAGATTTGACCCTGTTCGGAAAAGTTTTGATCATGAAATCGCTCGGGCTGTCACAAATAGTGTACGCAGCGTCTAATGTTAATGTCCCGAATGAAATTATATTCACCATCAAAACTAAGTTATTCAGTTTCCTTTGGAACAACAAAAAAGACAAAATTAAGAGAGAAAGCATTTATCAAGACTATGATAAAGGCGGAATTCGTATGACTGATGTTGAAATAATGATAAAGGCATTAAGACTTGCCTGGATCCCAAGACTTTTAAATCCCGTCAGCCTTAATTGGAAATCAATACCAGATTATTTTTTTAGAAAACTTGGAGGATTAAACTTTCTGCTCAGATGTAACTATGATGCAAAATATCTAGATCCTAAGTTGCCAGCCTTTTATAAGGATATTCTATCTTTTTCCTCTGAACTTAAATCTCGGTACAACTATGAACATGGGCAGGAAATAATCCTTTTTAATAACAAAGCAATTTTAATCGGCGGGAAACCCTTCTTTTTTCGGGAATGGTTTTCCAAAGGAATTATTTGTATCAATGACTTACTTAATGAAAATGGAAAATTTCTTTCTTTTCAAGAGTTTCAAAGCAAACACGACTTTAGAACTAATTTCCTAAATTTTTATCAAGTAATAAATGCTATTCCGAAAGCTTTACTAATTAAAGCACGTTCTCAAGACAAACCTAAAGAAAATTATCTAGGAAGTCATAATACTAAGTTTAAATTAGCTGAAAATATTGAAACTGACTTACAGAAATTAAAGGCAAAGGATTTCTACTGGCTACTAAATGAAAAGACCAATAATTCGCTTCCTACCGGCCCGAAAAAAATGGAGCAATATTATGAATTTAAATTTCACCGAATGGCAACACATTTTCAAATTAGCAAAACAGATTTGCAGAGAAAGTAAATTAAAAGAATTCCACTACAAATTCTTACATAGAATCATAGTAACCAAGAAAGAATTATGTCGCTTTGGTATGAAACAAGATAGTGATTGTTTATATTGTGGAAATGAAGACTCCATCGAACATACATTTATTAACTGTCAATTCTCAAAAGCTTTCCAGCGAAGAGTTATTCAATGGTTCAATAATGTAAATTACACTAACCAACATCCGTCTGCTAAAGAAACGTTATTCGGACTCTTTCCCAACTCCTCAATTGCAAACAAAACTCTGTTAAGAAAACTCAATTACACCTTGTTGTATATGCGCTATTACATTTACTCCAGCAAACTCCACAATAGATCAATTACTCTCTCTGATTTCGTCACTAAATTAAACGTAAAATATAATGTTGAAAATATAGATTAAAATTTATCTAATAGTTAAATATCTTAAAGAAGATGTCCCTTCAAGTAGATACCTGTATTTCCTTACCCAGATCTATGAATAATAACACTGGAACATTCAAATAGTACCGAACTAGAGTTTTATGTTACTTAGTCTTGTATGTAGTGTATTTAAGTGTATTTAATGTCTCATTATGTTGTAAATAACGCTTGTATTTTGGAATAATAATAAAATAATGGTTTTTGTTTATTAAAAAAAAAAAATTGTACTCCTCTTTCAGCTTCTCATTTCTTGACAGTTTTCCCTCCACATTCTCAAGACGCTTTCTGCTAAGTGTCTCATTTGTGTTTGGTAATGTAGCTCCAGGAATCCAAGGGAAACCGACCTCATACCTTCCGTCCTCTCTTCTCACAACGCTGTCTTTGAACTCACGCAGAACATCCAACTGATCATTTTCACCGCGGTCCTCGACTCCCAGTACATCCAAGCTGTACAGTTTCTCATAGTCACTGACTTCTCGCAGGTACATGCAGGTGCTGCCACTCCCATATTCATCTCCACCATGGACCACCCAACCAAACGTTGTCTCCTCTACTAGCGGCTCTCCTGGCTTTCCTTTGAACACTCGCTCCGTCCTTATTCTGCTGTAAATACCGTCTCCAAGAATGAGATGTATCTGGTGCTCTCCTGAAGATGTCATGTAGAACCTCTTATCCTGAGTATGTTGGTACTTCCATTTCATCTGGTTCATGTCTGGCCTTCTCACGGTGGTAAAATCAGCTAACTTCGAGCCAGTAAATTCAACTTCTTCACATGATTTTCCGTCCAGGGATTTGATGTGGGCATCAAAGATTGGCATGGACTGGACTTTGGTTCCATTGACAGTCAAGATTTCGCGCGTCTCGTGACCTGTGGGCTTTAACTTTAACAACTTGACTGCTTCGCGTGAGATGAAATTGCGTCCAGATCCCGTATCCAGGTAGGCCCAAAGAACTTGTCCTTTGATGCTCACCGGAATAATTGCGGGTAGTACTTTCTCTTCTGCGTAATTGGTGTATCCTGTTAGCGATACTCCATTCGGACTGCTGTTGTTTTCCCTCTCCTGTCTATCGCATATGCTTGTATGATGCCTGTATTTGCACTTCACGCAACCACGCCTACGGCACTGGTCTGCTCTGTGGTTTGAACGCCCACAATTAAAACACAAATTGTGATCTACGAAGAACTTCTTCCTGTCCGCCAATGCTGTCACTACGGTACAATTCACACTCCAGTGATCTTGCTTACGACAGAAAAGGCAATATGGCGTCTGCTTATCTCCCTTTTCCGTAAACAGGTGCTTTTCGCATTTGCTGTTTTCGACGTGATTCCTCCTAAGCCACTTCTGTAGAGCATCAATCAAATCTTCCATGGACCATTCCTCCCAGTTCTCGTCCACCCTTACCAGATCAGGTTTAACGTGAGGCAACTTGTTGAGCGTAGTCATCACGAACCCTTGCAATTTTTGACCTTCCTCCAGGGTCTGAAGAGCGTCATAGTTCCTGCTAAGTTTCTCGTAAAATTCTTGAACCCTGAAGTAATTCGATCCTTTGACTGGGAATAAATTAATAATTTCATCCATGTGCGCATTTATGACGACCTTTGTTTGCCCATATTCTTTCTTCAACCGATCCCACGCCGTTTTGTAACCAACTGTTCCAGGCTTTAGGTTTGCTATTCGGTCTCTGACCTTCGGGCCAACGGATTCAAGAAGATACCCGAATTTCTCTTCGTCAGAAATCGACTTGGCATCAACTTGGGAAAGAAACATGTTTTCAAATCTTACCCAGTCACCGGCAGTTCCTTTGAATGGTGTTATCTTCAATTTCGGCAATTTTGTGGAGCTGGAAACGGCGGTTTTCTCCATTTCTAATTTCTTCTCCGCCACCCGTAATTCTCCTTCGAGTTTTTCCTTCCACCACTCTCGCTCGTGCTGCTGTTGTCTTTCGCGTAATTCGTATAATCGCCTCTCGTCTTCTATCTGTTGGTTCCGCTTCAAATCTTCCTTCCGTCGCGTAATTTCTTCTTCTCTATCACCCAGACACTTTCGCAGTCTCTCGTTCTCGTTGACCAATGCAGCATACTTCGATTTGATATCTTTCTTCCACTGTCTCACAGACCGTGGTGACAATCCTCGCTCAATTTTTAACTCTTCAGTTTGTGAAACAAGATCCGACAGGTTTGTAATGATGTTACCGGCTCGTTTGTTGACGATCTCCATTTCAGTATAATCCTTAATCTCGATCAGTTCTTCTGTCTCCTCCAAGAAATACTTGAGTTTGTTGATTTCTTTGTCGATCTCTTTCACAAGACGTTGCTCATCTTCGCTCACTTCCTCGCCGTCGCTCATGTTTGTTTTGACTCACGATCGCTTCGCTTCTGACTCCTGCGAAGTAATTTCCAAAGTTTCCACAGCGTATCCTGGTCCCGGCACCAAAAAGTGAGCCGTACTTTTTGACGGTACTTAAGACTCACTCTGCGAACTCAAGAGACTCACTCTTTTGTCTGTCTCGTCCGTTTTATTTTCACTTGACAATCAACCGTTCTCGGAAAACCTCTCGCAAAACTCTCACTACTCAAAATTCTAGTCACGTCCAAAAAATTATCTCCTCCTGCTCGCACGTGTTCGTTACCTTATTTGGTAATGCTCGCAATGTTACACTAACACGGGTGGGGTTGGTAAAAACTCTTGCACAAAATCTTTAAGAGTGAACATGGTTGTTAAATTATTCAACATAGTAGGAATTCTATATTGCTATTCACAGTTTCTTCCATATCTGATGTTAAAACTTATTACTATTTTTGTCGTGTCACAAAAGAAACACGGTTGTATGTAAAAATACTATGCATTTACACATCTAAAACTTGCTGTCAATCTGATTGGATTCAGTGTTCTCCCTAGGTATTTTAGGCCAGGCGGGCCGCCTGGCTTAATTCACTGAAAAATCATTGCTGCCTGGCTTAAAACTGAAGATTTAACCCAACGTAAGATCTCAAAGTGGGAATACCTATCAATAAGTAAAAAAGAATCACAATAAAATTGATGAAACATTTGTTGCTGGTGTCATTTTTACTGAGTGATGTGCAGTTAATATGATTACAAGTACCCTTGATTTGCCTTTGCGTGAATATGATCAGGTTGTGATGCATCGTATTCGTTTTGTCGGACGACAGCCATCTTTAAATCGTACCAGGACCACAAGGACACTTAAGGTATCATACATGGAATACTGAGCAATTTTCCCGCGTTCGTGGATTTAATGTGAAAAATGGCGAACTCAGTGAACTCCAGATGTTCAGAACAGAAAGGAAAAGCTTCTCAAAGCAAATTAAGTTCATTTTTTACTCTGGAAAAGAGACAGAAAAGTGATAGTAATGTAGGGGAAGAAGTTGAGTCTCCCATAACGTCACCGAATCTTCCAACTTCGATCAATTTGAAACATTGCAAGTCAGGTTTCGATCCAGCCTGGCTGAAGGACTTTTCCTGGCTTCAAACCAACAACGATGTCAATGGAAGTAACAGTGGTATGATGTGTAAGCTGTGTAGGAAACACAACCAAAGACCCCAAAAGTGGCAGGTACAAAACACAGGTCACAGGTCATTGTTTTGGGTTGTTTCAGTATTGGTAAAACAATGACCTGTGACCTGTAACCTGTGACCTGTGTTTTGTACCTGCCGCCCCTAAAGGTAAGACAAGGATGTGCTGTTTGGGTTGATGTTCCGTGTTTTAACTACAAACGGGAATCCTTTAAAAGAACACGAAAAGACAAATAACCACAGCATTGCAGTTAGTATGGAAGTTCAACTTGGTTTAACAGCTGTTGATGGGGGTATAGAAGGTGCTTTTAAAGAAGTGATCACTGTTGAACGAAAAGCGTTTATTGGCCACTTAAAATGTATGTATTGGCTTATAAAGGCAGAAGTGTCACACACAACTAACTTTGAGTCATTGATTGAATGTGCGAGTCACTGGGATGCGAATACCTTAAAAAGATTCGCAAAGCAGACAACGCAAAGTATACATCGGAGCAATTCATGCAGGAAGTTGTTGAAGTTCTTGGTAAAGTCGTCCGTGATGACATTGTGAAGGAAGTAAAGGCGTCGCCCTACTTTGCTATCTTGGCCGATCAAACGACTGACATAGCCGTTCTGGAACAGCTTATTTTGTATCCAAGATGTATATCTGATAAAGGAATGATCAAGTGTTCATTTCTGGGAACATTTGAGCTTACCGACAGTAAAGCCCAAACTATAACTGATAAGATCTGTTCTGTGTGCAATGACCTAGACTTGTCAATGAATGAGAAGATGTGTGGTTTTGGAAGTGATGGAGCAAGTGCTATGATTGGTAACAGGAATGGTGTGGCAGCAAAACTAAAGGAGAAAGTTCCATGGCTTGTAAATAACCACTGTGTGGCACATAGACTAGCTCTTGCCTCCTCACAAGCAGCTGCAACGATCGCATACATGAAGAAATTTAAAGATATTGTTGCCCAGTTGTTTCGATTTTATGACTTTTCAGCAGTCAGGACGGCAGGACTGAAGGATATTCAGAGTGTTCTTGGAGCACCTGATCTGAAGCTAAAAAAAGCCAGTGATACCCGATGGCTGTCTCATCATCAAGCCCTAACAGCAATTTGCAAATGTCTGCCATCAATTATAACAAGCCTTCACAAAGAGGCAACAGAGAGAAATGATGCCCAGGCACTGGGTCTTAGCAAGTTTATTTCCACATATAAATTTGTTGCAAGTTTGTACATGATGTCAGACGTATTACCATTCTCTCACATCTGTCCAAGCTTTTCCAAAAACAGAATTTGGACTTGGGCTCAAAGAAACAGAAGAATAACTGTTACGTCTTGCTAAACCCTTGTACAAGTAGGTCAAACACACACATTTAAGTTCAGAAATCTTTATTACTTTTCCTATTAAAGCTTCCAGGCTTCTTGCAGTCAGAATCCCCCCCTGGCCTTGCAAAATCCTAGAGAGAACACTGGGATTGTGTAAATATTTACAGTTCATTGTGTGCTTTGTTTACTGAATTAGGCATTTATTCCACAATTAATCCGCATTTCAAATATATAAAGTTAATATAGTCACAGACATTAATTTATCACTTTCAAGCAATTATGAACCAGCAAAATGAGCACTGTACTGGTGTCGCAGAGGTTCGAGCATTGTGAATGATGCCATTGTATTGGCTCGCCGAGAAGTGTAGAGATAGCAACACAACCATGGGTGCCTTCTCAGTTTTATGAAGTTGTTAGATATAATTTGCCTGTTAATTACTCCAAAGGTTTATTACTATCTCTTTTTGTATTCCAAGAGCAAGTGTGGACCCAAGCAGGGCGGTTTGTGTATTTTAAGTGGTGACTTCATCCTCCCTTTTTCGATGCTTATCTTTCAGATACGAGGAAACTGACAACATCAAGGCAATCAAGAGCTTTCTGCCGCTAGGCCAGAAACATATAGGAGGTGCTTCTGGTTTCATTGAAGAAGAAATCTTGGCAACTAAGAGAAGTAACATGGCGAACAGTGAGGTCAGAGCAAGACACAAAGACAATCTATCTCGGGCGAGTGACCAAGCAGAGCAAGAAGAGCCAAGCCCACACTAAATCAAATCAATGCTGGTCAACAAACAGATTGGCAATGCCATCAACTGCATTTGAAAAACAAACAACTTAAGAAGGAATTAGCAGATTTTGAAAGCTTATATCCAAATGAAGAACAAAGAATTTAATGCACTGAAGATCTTGGTTGACAAAACAGCCAAGTCCAATGATGCATTGGTGTGACCAATACGCGTGACATTATAGTGCAATACTGCTGAGTTAGAGTGCGGGCTCACAAGTAATGTAGTTTTCCTGTGTCGATGTGGTCCACATGGCCGACATTAAAGCTGAGTTGAGTTTGTACCGTTCTTGTCGTTTCTTGAAGTCATAACGATCATCACATGGTGTCAGAAGTGGCGGATAGTTGGATTTGAGTCTTATTTGTGGAATATTTCTCTCGTGGATTCACTGGTTTGTTGCTGTTCACGCAAATCGGACCCACGTTGTCAGCAATGGCGGAACGTCAATTTTTCCCGCCACCTGAGCCTTTGCAGCTTTCGATAGGAAATTCCTCACAAAATTGGAAACGATTTAAACAAAAGTGGAGCAACTACGAATTAGCTACTGGGGTAGCTGATAAAGATGATGCAATCCGAGTAGCCACCATTTTAACTGTGATTGGAGATGAAGCTTTGGATGTTTACAACACCTTCACGTGGGACAACGAGGAGGACAAAGTCAAAATCGACAAAGTTTTGGAACAGTTCGAGAAGTTTTGCGAACCCCGGAAGAACACTATCTATGAAAGGTACTTATTCTTTTCTCGAGGTCAGGAAAGTGGTGAGTCTATTGACAAGTATGCCACGGTCTTACGAAATATGGCTGACAATTGTGAATTTCGAGATTTGAAAGATTCATTGATCCGAGATCGCATTGTCCTGGGAGTTACTGATAATCATGTGAGAGAGCGTCTGTTACGAGTCCCGGACTTGACTCTTGAGAAAGCTTTAGAAATTTCTAGAGCTGCTGAGGCAACCCAAAGTCAGTTAAAGCAAATGCAAAATATTCAGGAAGTCAACGAGTTGAGAAGCAAGAATGAAAGAACCCCAAATGAGAAATTGGAAGGAAAGACACCGGCGAATGGCGGTGAGCACATTGATTGCAAATTCTGTGGTAGGAGGCATGTAAGAGATAGGATGAAGTGTCCTGCATATGGCCCGCGGTGCAGCAGATGCGGAAAAAATGATCATTTTGCAGTGAAGTGTCTGGCAGGTAAGAGGCTGAGTGAGAAGTCCCGTGCGGACCAGAAGTTGCATTATGTTGATAATTTTGACCAGTGCCCATTTGAAGAGTATACTATTGATGCTGTTACACACAATGCTGCTGAAAATACAAAGTCTTATCCTAAACAATTGTTTACAACTGTGCGTGTAAACAACTCTAAAGATGTGACATTTCAACTTGATTGTGGTGCAACCTGCAACCTCCTTCCTCTGAAGGAATTGTCAAGTATTTTGGAAGATCCCACGGATTTGTATTTGAAGAAAACTTCTGCAACACTCAAGATGTACAATGGATCTACTATGTATCCACTTGGAAAGTGCACTCTCAGATGTACCAAAGGTGAAGTAAGCAATGATGTTGATTTCTTTGTTGTTGATAAGAATGTCAGGCCATTGTTAGGTGCTCAAACATGTCAGGAACTGAACTTTATCAAGGTGATGGTGTCTGACGGTACTTGCCCTGAAACTGTTAGATCTGTTAATGACCATTTGCAAACTTCACCTAGTGTTCTGAGTGAAGAATGGATTTTGAAAGAATACAGTGATGTGTTTGAAGGCTTAGGGTGTATGGATGGGCTGTATCATATGGAAGTTGATGAAACTGTCAGGCCGGTAGTACACCCACCCAGAAAAGTTCCTGTAGCTCTGAGAGACCGTTTGAAAGAAGAACTAGACAAGCTAGTGAAAGAAGGCATCATCACTCCAGTGACAGAGCCTACCAAGTGGGTGTCCAGCTTAGTTCTAGTCAACAAGCCAGAGAAGTTAAGAATCTGTATAGACCCACAAGACCTTAACAATGCTCTGCTGAGATCCCATTATCCGCTTCCAACAATTGAAGATGTGGCAACCAGGCTGAGCAAGGCCAAGGTTTTCTCAGTTTTAGACGCCAAGAACGGATTCTGGCAGGTCAAACTAGACACGGATTCATCGTATCTTACAACCTTCAACACGCCCTTCGGTCGCTTTCGCTGGCCTTCGCCTTTGTTAAGTTTTCGTCAGGAGAGTTCCACGAATTTGCATCAGATTGGCAATTTGACCACCAAACGTCATCACCCCATTACCCCCAGTCAAATGGGAAGATTGAAAATGCTGTCAAGTCAGCAAAGAAACTATTAACAAAGGCGAAGGCCAGCGGCCAAGACCCATATCTTGCCATTCTTGATTGGCGCAATACGCCATCAGCCAGCATTGGAACTTCGCCGGTTCAAAGATTGTTTGGGAGAAGAACAAAGACACTACTACCGACGGCTGGAAAACTGCTCCAACCCAAAATCGTGGAAGGTACTGAGGAGAAGTTGAAAGAAAGAAAGTTGAATCAAGAACACTATTACAACAGAGGGACAAGAGAATTAGTTGACCTGCAATCAGGTGACACCGTTCGCATCAGGCCATTTCCGACTGACCGAGAAAAATTGTGGAAGAAAGCAACTGTAATAAAGCAAGTCGCACCTCGTTCTTATGAAGTAGATCTACAAGGCAAAGTGTACAGAAGAAACCGAAGGCACCTGGTGAAGACAAGTGAATCATCACCACCAAAGTTCGAACCAGACATATCCTTACCCACTGAAGAGATGCAGCCATCAACCTCAGAGGAGGCTTCCAATAGCTCCGAACCGCTTGAGCAAGCCCAAGGCTCTCACCCTGTGGCTTCTGAAAGCTTACAGGGAACACCCGTGATGTGTACCAGATCTGGAAGAACTGTTCGCTTACCGAAACGCTTTCAGGACTATGTTTAGGTTTCAGGACATATTAAGATGAAGTGAAAGTGTTTCTGACTGTGTTTGTGTTTATAATTTACCAAGTCTTTTGTTGCTTATTTTGAAGAGAGGGAAGATGTGACAATATGCGTGACATTATAGTGCAATACTGCTGAGTTAGAGTGCGGGCTCACAAGTAATGTAGTTTTCCTGTGTCGATGTGGTCCACATGGCCGACATTAAAGCTGAGTTGAGTTTGTACCGTTCTTGTCGTTTCTTGAAGTCATAACGATCATCACAATTGGAAAAGAATTGCAAGCAGCAGCTATATCACTTGAGTGACACAAAGAGATTTAGATAAACAATTTGAAAGAGTGATGAAATTTCGTGGGCCGAGGCCAGGAAACGTGGTTCGATAATTGAGTCAGTTTGCTAGACATCACGTCTCGTAGTCACGTTCTACGCACTAAAAACTACTATAAAAACGAATAAATGAATTGTAAAAACGTGTAAAAAGGTATATAAAAAGTCACTTGTAAAATGTAGCGGAATTCCAAATCGATTTCGATCACTTACGATCCTCATCAGTAGTACTCCGCCCATGTTGAGGATCGTAAGTGATCGAAATCGATTTGGAATTCCGCCTACATTTTTACAAGTGACTTTTTATATACCTTTTTACACGTTTTTACAATTCATTTATCGTTTTATAGTAGTTTTTAGTGCGTAGAACGTGACTACGAGACGTTATGTCTAGCAAACTGACTCAATTATCGAACACGTTCCTGGCCTCGGCCCACGAAATTTCATCACAATGTACAAAACCTGAAGAGGTTTTTAGAGGCTATGAAACGCACCATGAAGCAAACTATAAAGCTGGTCCACGTAAGATATGTTGTTTGATCTCCTACAAGAATTGGCAAGGAGAAAGATTGGAACAAATTCCGTGGAAAATGGATGTAAAGATTTGTTGTAAAGATTTACCACCGAGAAGGAAAAATGCCTTGGTACATCAAATGATGAAATGGAAGCTGAGCGATTCCAGGAGATGTTTACAGGAGAGAACAGTACAATAATACGAAAGAGCGGAGGAAGTGTAAAGCGGTTTAACTAACAACGGTGTTGTGCAGCAATTTGAAGAAATATGGAACGTAGAGCGAAGAAGAGTGGTGGAGAGTTTGAAAGTGAAAAGGAAAAGGAAAATTGCTTTTTTGAGGGAGAAATATGGACAGAGTAGAGAAATACCTGATCAAATTGAAGGGATTACAATAGCGGATAGTGACCTGCCGGTTACATTTAACTCTGAACCTAGGTGTTATGGAGGGTGTTCTACTGATGAGAAGGAAAAGAAAATATTGAGTTTGCCACCAAAATTTGCTGTATACGACAAAGTGAACACTGTTGAGTGCGAGGCGGAGATCGAGAAAGGGCTAGCGAAGCTGAGATGGACAAAGAGGAAGCAATTCGAGGGTGACAAGAACCAACAAGACGAGAACAAAGAGCCTGAAGGAGAAACAAAGGGAACTGTGTACGATGTTAAGAGTAACACATTTGATTTCAGCAATATGAGGGCAACAGATCTCCCCTTTAACAAGAGAGTGCATCTACCTGAACCTCTTGACGAAAAGTCGGAAATTGCTATGCAAAACCTGAAAGTTAAATTAAATCAAATAACAGAAAAATACGTGAGAGAGGAAAAGGCTAGCAAATGGAGCAACCTAGAGAAGAACGAAAAGGAAGGCTTGGTTTCAATGAAAAAGAAAGTTCAGAGTCAGGAGAGTGTGGTGTTTCAAACAGACAAGTCAGGTCGCCTCTCCGTAGACAGCATGGGGAACTACAGAGCAGTTTCTCAACCGCACGTTGTCGATAGCATCTTAATTACCAAAGATGAACATAATCAGTTACAACAGCTCATAAATGCACATTCGGCGTTTTGGGTGCGCATTTTAAATGCAGGGAGCGAGACCAATAGCGAGACTAGAATAAAGAACAATATGTTAAATAGTGATAGCCAAGTAGCACCGCTATATACCCTACGTAAGGACCATAAAGAGTACAGTGATGAGTACAAGGGCCCCCCCGTTAGACCGGTATGCGGGGCAGTGGTAGGTTACAACTGCAAGCTCTCTCACCTGGTGAGCGTTGTTCTTACAGAGGTATGGAAATCGAGAGAGAATAGCGCCATATGCACAAGCACGGAAGACATGATCGCGGAAATGAACAGAGTTAATCAGGACCAGGGTAACGACAACTTAATAATTGGCTCCACCGACGTGATTGCTTTATATCCTAGTCTTGATATTGAGTTCACAATCGATAAGGTGTGTGAGGTTTTCTACGAGAGTAAAGTCAGTATCCGAAGTGTCAACAGTCAGGAGTTGGGTCTGTACCTGGCATTAACGACATCACCGGAAGTGCTAGCTAGGATGGAGATTACAAATGTATGTCCAACGAGAAAGACGAATAGAGGGAGACCACCCACGATTACTGCAAGTGGGAGTGAGGAGCAGAAAGAGAAAAGATTTAAATCGTGGAACCCACCAGTCACACAGCCAGATGAACGTGCGAAACGTATTATGTTGAAAGAGGCATTAAGAGCCGTATTGACAGTGATTATGAAAAATCATGTTTTCACATTTGATAACAAGATCAGAAAGCAAATAAGAGGTGGTCCAATTGGCCTGAAATTAACCGGGGTACTGGCCCAGATTTTCATGATTTGGTGGGATAAAGAATTTGCAACAAGGCTGAATAAATTGGCCATCGTTATGAAAATGAACAAACGGTACGTGGATGATATCAACATGGCTGTGCAAGCAACACCAGTGGGGATGAGGTACAAGGATGGAAAAACTCACATGGATGAGAGATCCGTGGCTGAGGATCAAGGAATCAGTGACGATGAGAGGACTATGACATTGATAAAACAGATAGGAAACGACATACACCCGTCAATACAACTCGAAATAGATTACCCCTCTAAACACCAGGACGGAAAGCTACCTATCCTTGACTTGAAGGTGTGGATGGAAACAACAAAAGGGGAAGAGACAGATGGGCAGGACGAGAAAGCCTCAGTGATCATGTATGAGTTTTATTCCAAGAGCATGGCTTCTAAGACAGTCATACATGCTAGGTCTGCCGTAAGCTGGAGTACAAAGAGAACAGTCCTGACCCAAGAAGTCCTTCGGGTCTTACTTAACTGTAGCAGATTGTTACCATGGGAACGAGTAGTAGAGAATGTTAATGAGATGGTCCTGAGAATGCAATACTCGGGGTACAGCAAGAAATTCAGATATGAGGTTGTAGATTCGGCCCTCAAAGCTTTTAGAGCGAGACAAAGAGCTGAGCGAGAAGGAGAAAGACCGTTACATCGACCCAAGGAGTGGAGAAAGGTGGAACGAGAAAAGGAAAAGAGCGAAAGGAAATCCAACTGGTACAAACGCGGCGGGAATGAATCAGTAATATTTGTACCAGCTACGCCCAACTCACGGCTACGGAAGGAATACCAGAAAGAAATAAAGCAGCAAGGTTTCAATATTAAAGTGGTGGAGAAAGCCGGAATCGCCATTAAACGACTACTCCAAAAGTCCGACCCATTTAAACCGCGACAGTGTGAACGAGAAGACTGCCCAGTGTGTAGCACAGGTGGAAAAGGACCGTGTGATGGAGAAAGTGTGACGTATGAGATTAAGTGTATCCAGTGTAACAGCGTATACGTAGGGGAAACAGCCAGGAGCGCGTATACCAGAGGGAAAGAGCATACGAAATCACTTAACAATAAGGAAGAACGATCTGCATTGTGGAAACACTGTAAAGAGAAACACAATAGCGAGGTAAAGCAGTTCCGAATGGATGTGACGGGGGTTTATCACAATGACGCGATGCTGAGACAAATAACTGAAGGAGTGAGGATAAATAATGTGAACGAAGACTCGCTTATGAACTCCAAGAACGAATGGAACTTTTTTCAAATCCCACGAGCTGTGATTGATACATCATGACTGCTTACATGAAGCCTGGAAGAAGTGTGGACATTTCAGAGTCACTTATATGAACAATTATTTATGAGTGTTTTAAACATGGCGGAGTACTACTGATGAGGATCGTAATTGATCGAAATCGATTTGGAATTCCGCTACATTTTTACAAGTGACTTTTTATATACCATTTTACACGTTTTTACAATTCATTTATTCGTTTTATAGTAGTTTTTAGTGCGTAGAACGTGACTACGAGACGTTATGTCTAGCAAACTGACTCAATTTGAAAGAGTCAACCGTTTAAATGAGGTGCTGGATAATCTACAACAGTACAGACACAAAACAGCCTAGAATTCCACAGAATTCCTGAAACCCCCAACCAATCAACCCACAATACAGCAATTTCCTAATGGTCGTTGCAATCCCTCTCTTAACATGTCTTTCACAAGTGCCGTTAAATACTTGCATTGTAAAGACAGTAGTTTGATCACAGGTCACGCAATTGTAATATTATGTTGTGGAGGCACATTTTACCATTTAGCAGTGAGGGAAACATGTTGCCAACACAAATGTTGCTGCTTGGAAACCAAAAATGTTTTAGCCTAAAGGGATAAACGTTTTTGCTTCCTGTACACAAATGCTGCTTTCCAAACTCTATTTGCCAGTATAGCAACCATGAAAACAATGTCGACTAGGTTCCTGTGCTGCTCATTAAAAATGTTTTCTACCAATGGCAAGCAAACAGCAATGGCTACTCTTGGGTGACATGTGGTTTCTTGGCCACATTCTTGACATTTGTAGAGGAAATTTGGCTGTGTTTGAAATGCTATGAAGAAGCATCAATTAGTGGCATACTTTACACCAGATGCAATTGCAGGCCAAGTAGCTGAAAGAAAGCGTGTCCAAGATGAACTGGAGGATATATTTCTCAAATTGAAACGTTTGGACTCTTCTTGGATATTGAAGAACAATGAGGCGATAAATGAGGACAAAGCTCTCTTGTTGTTATCCTTACAGATAAGTTATGGTGTTGTTAATTTAGAGTTGGCCTTGGACCATGTCCCTAGCTCTTACAGTGCAACAACAAGAGGGACAAGTACGCCAATTCTTTTTGTTTTCGTCACTGACATGATGCACAAAAAGGGCTTTCCGATGACGCCAACGGATGCGAAAACATACTCAGAGGTTTTAGAGTGCTACTGTAGAAATTTCCTCTCTTCTAACATCACAGCTTGAACATAATAAATACTATTTACTTTTCCATGCTAAACTGAAAAAAGCCTTTAAATTAATTTTTGTTGTTTTAATTTAAATACAAACAAAAGTGCCATTTTAAACTGCAGGGTGCTGGTGATCATGACTGCATTATTTTATTTACCAAACTATGATAATCTTGGAACACATTTTTTTCATACTGCATTTAAGTGTCATTGTCACTAAGGACCAGGCAGGGTCCACGGATCGAGGTCAGCCGATTCCCCCCAAATTTCGGCATTTTTTTCTCCATATCAGATAAGATTACGATCTTTGGTATTTTTAGTAAAATAAAATACATCTCTTAGAATTTTGACCACCCCCCTAGTTTTTGGTGTTATTTCGGTCACGTGAGACGGAAATTTTAATAAGCTTCCACGACTGATTTTACTTACCTCACATTAACCGTATACCTTTATACTAATTGTACATACTTTCCAGCCTATAAACAGCTCGTGTCTCCAATTTAAACGAATTTGGTTCAAAATTACTTACTTTGGAGTGGTTCCAAATATAACCACTTCATGGCTATCGCAAGTAAGAAGAATTTTGGCAATTTTCAAAGCTGTTTTTTTCTAAAGTGCAGCAGTTTATTTCCAGATCAAAACTATTTTTAGTAGTCCGACTTAAAGTCTTTACAAATATGCAAACTCTTATTTGGCAAGTTCAAATCCTGTCGCATGAGCTTTCTCACGACTTTAACCTAATTTTCTAACTTGCATAACTGTGTTTTTTCCCAGAAATATTTCACGCTTGATTAATTTGCGACATAGTCCATGTGTTTGTGAATAATAGTGGCCCGCATAGTATACTTTACGAGAGCACTTTGTCAAACTCTTTGAAACACTGAGCAGTTCTGATATTTGATAGAAGTACAGTTCAGGGAACAATAATTTTCCAACCCTAATCTGATTACCTGCAGACAGCTGTAGTTGATTCGTTCATTAAACTGATCCAATTCAGCTGATTTTGCTGTTTGCAACATGAATGTTACTTTAACTTGTTCGTTCAGTTCTCCTGATTCTGCCTCTAGTTTGGAGGGCACGGGGTCGCAGATTGTACCCTTGTTGGTATGTAAGCTGGACATTTCTGCACACTTACTAGGCCTGGGAGTGAGTTTGCGGGAACAGCAAACCGGAGATGAAAAAGTTAATGAGGTTGACCTGATCCTGAATTGAGCTGGATACTTTGTTGTAACCGATAATGAGAAACTGTCAATGACAATATGCCAGAGACATTGAAAAAAACTAGCTATAGACTGGGCTGGTAGAAAGAGCAACACATGCTCGTATCCAAGTCATTGAGGACCCTGGAAAACTATAAGGAAACCGCGCCACTTAAACGCAAGAATGGTCAGTATAAAACACGGACTACGGACTACGGACTGGGTATAAAACACTGACTCTGGTATAAAATGCAGACTAAGCATTACGGACTGGGTATAAAATGCAGCCGGAGCATTACGGACTGGGTATAAAACACAAAGAAAGGTTTTGCATTGAATAAATTCTCGCACAAATGTTTTCATAAATAGAAGCTTTCTGTATAATTTATAGAAGTCTCATTTTCCGAAAGTGCCACTCGTACAGGTTTAAGCATACTCGGTTGCCGAAAAAGAAATAGAAGACACTGAAAGTCACAAAATTGACAAGCTGTATGAATTTTCGAATGATTCAAGCCATGATTAAATGTTTTGAAAGATCAACAGTCAAGTGAATTGAGGAGAATTCGAACGACATGTCCTGCTCATCATTTATACGATCATGTGTTAAATAAATACACATAAATACAGCCACTGCGAAATGAGGGACAAAAAGTTGATAAATAAAAGAAACCACATTACACAAGGATGGCAGTTCTGCACGCTTAATATGCCCTTGGAAAAGGAAGGGGAGAAAAAGGGAAAAAAGTTCTTACAACACGGGGTATTCGCATTTGGTCACCCACCCAAGTGCTATCCCTGCCGAAGAGGGCTTAACTTTGTTGAGCAGACAAAACATGTTCCTGTCCTTGTGGTATAGTGACTTACCCTAGATGGCCGGCATTGGAGGTAAGGGCTGCGATATATAGTTTCATATATAATTCTTCTTTTCTTGCAAAGTTTCGATTTCTGGTAAGACAGTACATGAGGAGATGTAACGCTGTTGAAAACATTCACATTCACAAGGTTATCGGTCCATGAGACGGAATTATCTTCGTCCGAGAGACCGAGGCAATTATTTCGAAAGTGCCGCTTGTCCGATCACCAAAGCAAGTAATAGTTCTCATTTTCATATTCTTCTAACTTTTTGCTCTCTACTTTCCCAGCAGTATTCTCTTTTTGATACCTTTTCTCATCTTAGAAATTTAAAAAACACGTTCACCCTCGAGTCACTATACCACAAGTACAGCAACATGTATCATCTGCTCAACAAACTTAAGCCCTGTTCAGCGGGGATAGCACTTGGGTTGGTGACCAAATACGAATACCCCGTGTTACAAGAATTTTTTTTTCTTTTTTCCCCCTTCCTTTTCCAAGGCGATATTAAGTGTGCAGAACTGCCATCCTTGTGTAATGTTATTTCTTCTATTGTCAACTTTTTGTCCCTCATTTCGCCATGGCCTTATTTGTGTATTTATTTATTTATTTAATACATGATGGTACAAGTCAGGGCATTAGAAATCGATCAAAATCAATGATCGAAAAGCTAATTGATATATCAATATTACTCGATATTATTCGATACTGATCAATCGATTAGTTAAAATAATCGAGAAATATCGATAATCACACAATTTGGGATCAGAAGATCAATTTTCATTGATTACTAGAGTAGAACCAATTCAATATAAGCTTAAGAAATCTTGGAATGAAAAACCGGATTCGAAATCAAACGACAAATAACAACTGTATCCTACGATGACCTCCTCTAGTTCCTGATAAAGCCAGTGTCATTTCACAGTATTTGACACTGTTTGACAGCATATATTGGCACATTTATGGACGAAATATGTGGAGCAAGGTTCAAAGTTTGACAAAGGGCAGTACAAAAATCTGACTTAAAACCACACGTGGGGTTGTATCACAAGAATCTTCTTCGCAGTTCTAAACTGAAGCACTTAAGTCATCCGGAGCGCTACAGTTTAGGATCATCAGCGAGCTATTTGGTCTTATGGGGGCTTTGTTAAGTATGCTCTAGTGTGTTGAAGCGACCTGAATTTTATATAGGCTACTTTCTCGAGAGTGCTGTACCACTTGTTCCCAGTGCCCTATGCTTCACATTACATCACTTAATCACATGATCAGTATTTCACTGGTTCAGTTCAGTTGCGGGATAACTTTTTTTGTGGTGAATTCCTTAATATTTTTATTTGTATCATTTTAGGTATGATGGCAAGATAGATGATAGTCGAGTTAAGCAACCTTGGTTTATTTCTAATTTCTTGAACGACAAAAAACAATTAAAATCAAGGTTAATTAAACGTCTTTTCTCACTTGACAGCAGTATCTGACAGTCTCTAACGGCTCAACTCTGCTTAAAATTCCTCCTTATAACAGAACATGAAGCGCCCTTCATAAACACCAGAGAAGGTACATAAAAGTCAAGTGACCCAACAGAGAACAGCCAATGTACAAATGTCACGAACCGTAGAAGTCATGAAGGCTAGTCAATCCCATTTTGCACTAAAAAGATTAAAACTTTCAAACTTACAAGTTAAAGGGTTGGATGTCCAAGGCTGCTCAATTTAAAAACAATGTGTTCAAGAGACGGTTCAACTAGCTCAGCGAATTCATGGTACGTGCAAGCTTTAGAACTCGTACGCCACTAAAGCCAGTTCCCAATTAAACCAGACCAAAATCAAAGAGCTCTGTGAGCAAACTCGTGAGGTGAACAAACGAATTACAATATTTTTTGGATTATGTTTAATGTTATCTGGTTTAGGGAATATTGTGGCTGATTTTCATCTTTAGAGTACGAGCAGTGGTTCAGTGTTCACTCATAACGCACCTAAGAAAAAAAGTAATACCTGGATAAGAAGCATTACAATTGAATCGATCATGCTTACACATTTGACGAGGGTGGACGATGTCATGTTTTAAACATTTTTCATTTTTGTTTCTGGTTCACCAAGAAATAGTTGGCAGCAAATGTGGTTGAAAAGTGAACATTGGAAATATAGGAAAAAATCAAGGCAATACTGTCTTAATACATTAATCATTCTCTCTTTATCAAATGAGATAAACAGAAACTAATTTTAAGTTTTGTTGCAAACTGGCATTGTCATCTTGTCCTTATAAGGATTGTACAAGGCCATGTTCAAGACATTTTTGATGGAAGTTTCCGATGTAAACATTCAGTGAAATGCAAAGTCTAGGCGATATTTTCATTCCAAGTTGCAACAAGGTGACGAAGAAACGAAGGTTATTTTCCTTTGTCAAGGGAAGTTATAGAAAATTAAGCAAACAGAGAGGAAAAGACTTCCAGCTCACGTAACCAATGTAGGTATACCAATAGCGAATATAGAATGAACAAGTTGCCTATAGTATCCACAGGAAAGAGTATCTAGTTGTATTGCAGCCTTAAGTTTCACTGGCTTTAAAAACAATGAAAATGGCTGGGGGAAAAAAAACTAGCCTGTGAGAGCATCAAACAGGTGCCCTCACATGCTAGAGAAAAACACGAGCGATTTGCAATTGATTGAGCCACGTGTTTATGAGCTAGGCACAATTTAAACGTCCTGGAAGTCTGATATTTTCGGACTTCAAATGGTATCTCTCCAGGGTCGCATTGCTAGTCAAGGGGAACAAAGACTCTTGGTTTGAGGCTGCTAGCATTCCAGTGGAAACCACCAACCAGTCTGTGCGCAAGAACAATACTTGATATCACCAGAGATTTGATCTTATCTGATCACCGACCAGTGCAAAATTTTAGCACCTGCTCCTCAGGTCTGACTTGTAACACTTGATAAACAACTATACTGAGGCCGCGTCCACACTACGCTTGAGATATTTGAAAACGCAGCCTTATTTCTAGGTTTAGGTCTTCTGTCCACAACAATTTGCCATGAAAATGGACGTTCTTCGAACGAACACACTGTTCAAACTCGAGGAATTTGAAAACGCCGGCTTTGCATTTTAATGTTGATGGAAAACATTTTCAAAATGGAGTTTTTCCAAAACGATGATGTCACGATTTCCTCAAACACAAATCCAATGTGCATTCTTCATTCATTCAACTATGAGCTGGCTAAGTATTTATGTATTCTTTTGGAACCTCATATCTTCTACATCTCCAAGGGCAACCCTGATCTCCAGTTAATGAAAACTGAACTCAGAAATCTTTTTAATTTTGCCACTGCTCAAACACATTTCTTGTTTAAGGGTTCGTTTTTTGATCAAATTGATGGGGTGGCAATGGGCTCTCCCCTTGCCCCGGTGTTGGCTAATCTTTTTATGGGTCACCATGAAAGGATTTGGTCGCAAAGAATGTACTAAATGGAATGATTTCAAACTATGAGGGAGAGGGGCGTAGAGGAGGCAGCGGGTAAAATCTGGGGTTGGTGTGCGGTAGCGAACCGGGACTGCTCTAGGTATTTTATTGTTACCACGTATTGTTGATCTTGTATGTTCTGTCAACTAGGGTCCTGATTAAGCCAAGTTTGTAAGAGAATGGGGTAAAACTGAAATAATTAGTTAATAGACCGGTGAAAGTTTTCTTACGATAGACCCTGGTGATAGGAGATTGAGGTTGACTGTTGTCAATCAGAACATCCAAAAAGGGGATTTTTTTGTCCATCTCTTTTTCCATGGTGAAACGTATGTTGGGATGTCTGTGGTTGACGTAGTCAAAAGACAAAGTAGCGTCATGTTCAGTGTCAAATAGACAAAAAATATCGTCAACATAACGTCGGTAAAATAAAATACTGGAGGCCTCATAGTTTTCCAACCAAATCCTTTCATGGTGACCCATAAAAAGATTAGCCAACACCGGGGCAAGGGGAGAGCCCATTGCCACCCCATCAATTTGATCAAAAAACGAACCCTTAAACAAGAAATGTGTTTGAGCAGTGGCAAAATTAAAAGATTTCTGAGTTCAGTTTTCATTAACTGGAGATCAGGGTTGCCCTTGGAGATGTAGAAGATATGAGGTTCCAAAAGAATACATAAATACTTAGCCAGCTCATAGTTGAATGAATGAAGAATGCACATTGGATTTGTGTTTGAGGAAATCGTGACATCATCGTTTTGGAAAAACTCCATTTTGAAAATGTTTTCCATCAACATTAAAATGCAAAGCCGGCGTTTTCCAAATTCCTCGAGTTTGAACAGTGTGTTCGTTCGAAGAACGTCCATTTTCATGGCAAATTGTTGTGGACAGAAGACCTAAACCTAGAAATAAGGCTGCGTTTTCAAATATCTCAAGCGTAGTGTGGACGCGGCCTCAGTATAGTTGTTTATCAAGTGTTACAAGTCAGACCTGAGGAGCAGGTGCTAAAATTTTGCACTGGTCGGTGATCAGATAAGATCAAATCTCTGGTGATATCAAGTATTGTTCTTGCGCACAGACTGGTTGGTGGTTTCCACTGGAATGCTAGCAGCCTCAAACCAAGAGTCTTTGTTCCCCTTGACTAGCAATGCGACCCTGGAGAGATACCATTTGAAGTCCGAAAATATCAGACTTCCAGGACGTTTAAATTGTGCCTAGCTCATAAACACGTGGCTCAATCAATTGCAAATCGCTCGTGTTTTTCTCTAGCATGTGAGGGCACCTGTTTGATGCTCTCACAGGCTAGTTTTTTTTCCCCCAGCCATTTTCATTGTTTTTAAAGCCAGTGAAACTTAAGGCTGCAATACAACTAGATACTCTTTCCTGTGGATACTATAGGCAACTTGTTCATTCTATATTCGCTATTGGTATACCTACATTGGTTACGTGAGCTGGAAGTCTTTTCCTCTCTGTTTGCTTAATTTTCTATAACTTCCCTTGACAAAGGAAAATAACCTTCGTTTCTTCGTCACCTTGTTGCAACTTGGAATGAAAATATCGCCTAGACTTTGCATTTCACTGAATGTTTACATCGGAAACTTCCATCAAAAATGTCTTGAACATGGCCTTGTACAATCCTTATAAGGACAAGATGACAATGCCAGTTTGCAACAAAACTTAAAATTAGTTTCTGTTTATCTCATTTGATAAAGAGAGAATGATTAATGTATTAAGACAGTATTGCCTTGATTTTTTCCTATATTTCCAATGTTCACTTTTCAACCACATTTGCTGCCAACTATTTCTTGGTGAACCAGAAACAAAAATGAAAAATGTTTAAAACATGACATCGTCCACCCTCGTCAAATGTGTAAGCATGATCGATTCAATTGTAATGCCTTCTTATCCAGGTATTACTTTTTTTCTTAGGTGCGTTATGAGTGAACACTGAACCACTGCTCGTACTCTAAAGATGAAAATCAGCCACAATATTCCCTAAACCAGATAACATTAAACATAATCCAAAAAATATTGTAATTCGTTTGTTCACCTCACGAGTTTGCTCACAGAGCTCTTTGATTTTGGTCTGGTTTAATTGGGAACTGGCTTTAGTGGCGTACGAGTTCTAAAGCTTGCACGTACCATGAATTCGCTGAGCTAGTTGAACCGTCTCTTGAACACATTGTTTTTAAATTGAGCAGCCTTGGACATCCAACCCTTTAACTTGTAAGTTTGAAAGTTTTAATCTTTTTAGTGCAAAATGGGATTGACTAGCCTTCATGACTTCTACGGTTCGTGACATTTGTACATTGGCTGTTCTCTGTTGGGTCACTTGACTTTTATGTACCTTCTCTGGTGTTTATGAAGGGCGCTTCATGTTCTGTTATAAGGAGGAATTTTAAGCAGAGTTGAGCCGTTAGAGACTGTCAGATACTGCTGTCAAGTGAGAAAAGACGTTTAATTAACCTTGATTTTAATTGTTTTTTGTCGTTCAAGAAATTAGAAATAAACCAAGGTTGCTTAACTCGACTATCATCTATCTTGCCATCATACCTAAAATGATACAAATAAAAATATTAAGGAATTCACCACAAAAAAAGTTATCCCGCAACTGAACTGAACCAGTGAAATACTGATCATGTGATTAAGTGATGTAATGTGAAGCATAGGGCACTGGGAACAAGTGGTACAGCACTCTCGAGAAAGTAGCCTATATAAAATTCAGGTCGCTTCAACACACTAGAGCATACTTAACAAAGCCCCCATAAGACCAAATAGCTCGCTGATGATCCTAAACTGTAGCGCTCCGGATGACTTAAGTGCTTCAGTTTAGAACTGCGAAGAAGATTCTTGTGATACAACCCCACGTGTGGTTTTAAGTCAGATTTTTGTACTGCCCTTTGTCAAACTTTGAACCTTGCTCCACATATTTCGTCCATAAATGTGCCAATATATGCTGTCAAACAGTGTCAAATACTGTGAAATGACACTGGCTTTATCAGGAACTAGAGGAGGTCATCGTAGGATACAGTTGTTATTTGTCGTTTGATTTCGAATCCGGTTTTTCATTCCAAGATTTCTTAAGCTTATATTGAATTGGTTCTACTCTAGTAATCAATGAAAATTGATCTTCTGATCCCAAATTGTGTGATTATCGATATTTCTCGATTATTTTAACTAATCGATTGATCAGTATCGAATAATATCGAGTAATATTGATATATCAATTAGCTTTTCGATCATTGATTTTGATCGATTTCTAATGCCCTGACTTGTACCATCATGTATTAAATAAATAAATAAATACACAAATAAGGCCATGGCGAAATGAGGGACAAAAAGTTGACAATAGAAGAAATAACATTACACAAGGATGGCAGTTCTGCACACTTAATATCGCCTTGGAAAAGGAAGGGGGAAAAAAGAAAAAAAAATTCTTGTAACACGGGGTATTCGTATTTGGTCACCAACCCAAGTGCTATCCCCGCTGAACAGGGCTTAAGTTTGTTGAGCAGATGATACATGTTGCTGTACTTGTGGTATAGTGACTCGAGGGTGAACGTGTTTTTTAAATTTCTAAGATGAGAAAAGGTATCAAAAAGAGAATACTGCTGGGAAAGTAGAGAGCAAAAAGTTAGAAGAATATGAAAATGAGAACTATTACTTGCTTTGGTGATCGGACAAGCGGCACTTTCGAAATAATTGCCTCGGTCTCTCGGACGAAGATAATTCCGTCTCATGGACCGATAACCTTGTGAATGTGAATGTTTTCAACAGCGTTACATCTCCTCATGTACTGTCTTACCAGAAATCGAAACTTTGCAAGAAAAGAAGAATTATATATGAAACTATATATCGCAGCCCTTACCTCCAATGCCGGCCATCTAGGGTAAGTCACTATACCACAAGGACAGGAACATGTTTTGTCTGCTCAACAAAGTTAAGCCCTCTTCGGCAGGGATAGCACTTGGGTGGGTGACCAAATGCGAATACCCCGTGTTGTAAGAACTTTTTTCCCTTTTTCTCCCCTTCCTTTTCCAAGGGCATATTAAGCGTGCAGAACTGCCATCCTTGTGTAATGTGGTTTCTTTTATTTATCAACTTTTTGTCCCTCATTTCGCAGTGGCTGTATTTATGTGTATTTATTTAACACATGATCGTATAAATGATGAGCAGGACATGTCGTTCGAATTCTCCTCAATTCACTTGACTGTTGATCTTTCAAAACATTTAATCATGGCTTGAATCATTCGAAAATTCATACAGCTTGTCAATTTTGTGACTTTCAGTGTCTTCTATTTCTTTTTCGGCAACCGAGTATGCTTAAACCTGTACGAGTGGCACTTTCGGAAAATGAGACTTCTATAAATTATACAGAAAGCTTCTATTTATGAAAACATTTGTGCGAGAATTTATTCAATGCAAAACCTTTCTTTGTGTTTTATACCCAGTCCGTAATGCTCCGGCTGCATTTTATACCCAGTCCGTAATGCTTAGTCTGCATTTTATACCAGAGTCAGTGTTTTATACCCAGTCCGTAGTCCGTAGTCCGTGTTTTATACTGACCATTCTTGCGTTTAAGTGGCGCGGTTTCCTTATAGTTTTCCAGGGTCCTCAATGACTTGGATACGAGCATGTGTTGCTCTTTCTACCAGCCCAGTCTATAGCTAGTTTTTTTCAATGTCTCTGGCATATTGTCATTGACAGTTTCTCATTATCGGTTACAACAAAGTATCCAGCTCAATTCAGGATCAGGTCAACCTCATTAACTTTTTCATCTCCGGTTTGCTGTTCCCGCAAACTCACTCCCAGGCCTAGTAAGTGTGCAGAAATGTCCAGCTTACATACCAACAAGGGTACAATCTGCGACCCCGTGCCCTCCAAACTAGAGGCAGAATCAGGAGAACTGAACGAACAAGTTAAAGTAACATTCATGTTGCAAACAGCAAAATCAGCTGAATTGGATCAGTTTAATGAACGAATCAACTACAGCTGTCTGCAGGTAATCAGATTAGGGTTGGAAAATTATTGTTCCCTGAACTGTACTTCTATCAAATATCAGAACTGCTCAGTGTTTCAAAGAGTTTGACAAAGTGCTCTCGTAAAGTATACTATGCGGGCCACTATTATTCACAAACACATGGACTATGTCGCAAATTAATCAAGCGTGAAATATTTCTGGGAAAAAACACAGTTATGCAAGTTAGAAAATTAGGTTAAAGTCGTGAGAAAGCTCATGCGACAGGATTTGAACTTGCCAAATAAGAGTTTGCATATTTGTAAAGACTTTAAGTCGGACTACTAAAAATAGTTTTGATCTGGAAATAAACTGCTGCACTTTAGAAAAAAACAGCTTTGAAAATTGCCAAAATTCTTCTTACTTGCGATAGCCATGAAGTGGTTATATTTGGAACCACTCCAAAGTAAGTAATTTTGAACCAAATTCGTTTAAATTGGAGACACGAGCTGTTTATAGGCTGGAAAGTATGTACAATTAGTATAAAGGTATACGGTTAATGTGAGGTAAGTAAAATCAGTCGTGGAAGCTTATTAAAATTTCCGTCTCACGTGACCGAAATAACACCAAAAACTAGGGGGGTGGTCAAAATTCTAAGAGATGTATTTTATTTTACTAAAAATACCAAAGATCGTAATCTTATCTGATATGGAGAAAAAAATGCCGAAATTTGGGGGGAATCGGCTGACCTCGATCCGTGGACCCTGCCTGGTCCTTAGTGACAATGACACTTAAATGCAGTATGAAAAAAATGTGTTCCAAGATTATCATGGTTTGGTAAATAAAATAATGCAGTCATGATCACCAGCACCCTGCAGTTTAAAATGGCACTTTTGTTTGTATTTAAATTAAAATAACAAAAATTAATTTAAAGGCTTTTTTCAGTTTAGTATGGAAAAGTAAATAGTATTTATTATGTTTAAGCTGTGATGTTACAAGAGAGGAAATTTCTACAGTAGCACTCTAAAACCTCTGAGTATGTTTTCGCATCCGTTGGCGTCATCGGAAAGCCCTTTTTGTGCATCATGTCAGTGACGAGAACAAAAAGAATTGGCGTACTTGTCGCTCTTGTTGTTGCACTGTAAGAGCTAGGGACATGGTCCAAGGCCAACTCTAAATTAACAACACCATAACTTATCTGTAAGGATAACAACAAGAGAGCTTTGTCCTCATTTATCGCCTCATTGTTCTTCAATATCCAAGAAGAGTCCAAATGTTTCAATTTGAGAAATATATCCTCCAGTTCATCTTGGACACGCTTTCTTTCAGCTACTTGGCCTGCAATTGCATCTGGTGTAAAGTATGCCACTAATTGATGCTTCTTCATAGCATTTCAAACACAGCCAAATTTCCTCTACAATGTCAAGAATGTGGCCAAGAAACCACATGTCACCCAAGAGTAGCCATTGCTGTTTGCTTGCCATTGGTAGAAAACATTTTTAATGAGCAGCACAGGAACCTAGTCGACATTGTTTTCATGGTTGCTATACTGGCAAATAGAGTTTGGAAAGCAGCATTTGTGTACAGGAAGCAAAAACGTTTTTCCCTTTAGGCTAAAACATTTTTGGTTTCCAAGCAGCAACATTTGTGTTGGCAACATGTTTCCCTCACTGCTAAATGGTAAAATGTGCCTCCACAACATAATATTACAATTGCGTGACCTGTGATCAAACTACTGTCTTTACAATGCAAGTATTTAACGGCACTTGTGAAAGACATGTTAAGAGAGGGATTGCAACGACCATTAGGAAATTGCTGTATTGTGGGTTGATTGGTTGGGGTTTTCAGGAATTCTGTGGAATTCTAGGCTGTTTTGTGTCTGTACTGTTGTAGATTATCCAGCACCTCATTTAAACGGTTGACTCTTCCAAATTGTTTATCTAAATCTCTTTGTGTCACTCTAAGTGATATAGCTGCTGCTTGCAATTTCTTTTCCAATTGTGATGATCGTTATGACTTCAAGAAACGACAAGAACGGTACAAACTCAACTCAGCTTTAATGTCGGCCATGTGGACCACATCGACACGAGACCATTGACACAGGAAAACTACATTACTTGTGAGCCCGCACTCTAACTCAGCAGTATTGCACTATAATGTCACGCATATTGTCACACCAATGCATCATTGGACTTGGCTGTTTTGTCAACCAAGATCTTCAGTGCATTAAATTCTTTGTTCTTTATTTGGATACAAGCTTTCAAATCTGCTAATTCCTTCTTAAGTTGTTTGTTTTCAAATGCAATTGATGACATTGTAATCTATTTGTTGACCAGCATTGATTTGATTTAGTGTGGGCTTGGCTCTTCTTGCTCTGCTTGGTCACTCGCCCGAGATAGATTGTCTTTGTGTCTTGCTCCGACCTCACTGTTCGCCATGTTACTTCCCTTAGTTGCCAAGATTTCTTCTTCAATGAAACCAGAAGCACCCCCTATATGTTTCCGGCCTAGCGGCAGAAAGCTCTTGATTGCTTGATGTTGTCAGTTTCCTCATATCTGAAAGATAAGCATCGAAAAAGGGAGGATGAAGTCACCACTTAAATACACAACCGCCCTGCTTGGGTCCACACTTGCTCTTGAATACAAAAAGAGATAGTAATAAACCTTTGGAGTAATTAACAGGCAAATTATATCTAACAACTTCATAAAACTGAGAAGGCACCCATGGTTGTGTCTGCTATCTCTACACTTCTCGCCAAGCCAATACAATGGCATCATTCACAATGCTCGAACCTCTGCGACACCAGTACAGTGCTCATTTTGCTGGTTCATAATTGCTTGAAAGTGCTAAATTAATGTCTGTGACTATATTAACTTTATATATTTGAAATGCGGATTAATTGTGGAATAAATGCCTAATTCAGTAAACAAAGCACACAATGAACTGTAAATATTTACACAATCCCAGTGTTCTCTCTAGGATTTTTGCAAGGCCAGGGGGGATTCTGACTGCAAGAAGCCTGGAAGCTTTAATAGGAAAAGTAATAAAGATTTCTGAACTTAAATGTGTGTGTTTGACCTACTTGTACAAGGGTTTAGCAAGATGTAACAGTTATTCTTCTGTTTCTTTGAGCCCCCCAAACATCAGCTGCTTTTTCAAAATCAAAATCTTTTAACTCTGGCCCTTCAATAGATATCATTAAAAGATTGTTCAGAATCCTGTTGCTGAGTCTATTCCGTAGCCTTGTTTTGATCCTCTTCAAAGCAGAGAATCCTCTTTCACAGTCTGCACTGGACATTGGTATGACAAGTGCAATTACAGCTAACTTGTGCAAATTGGGAAATATTTCCTCTAAGGATGTCTGCTGAACCCAAGCAGTCAACAACTCTCTACTATCTTTGCCCTTTAAGTCAGCCTTTGCCTGGACAACATTCACAAAGGTGTTCCACTCTGCCAAAGTAGCTTAGTGCTCCACTAGAGGCTGATAGTCCTTGATCAGTTCCTCAATGTGTTCCTCACCATCACCTGGCAAATACTCCTCTGGCCAAGTGGTAGAATCAAAGACAGAAAATGATTCTAGAAGACCTGCATCTGGAAATCTATCCTCAATTTGTTTGCAAAGGTTTTCCAAATATTTGTTGTAAACATTACGCTTAAAATCATCCTTTTATGAGCTTCTGATTTCAAAGTCTTTTAGTGCATTACTAATGACACCATCCACTTGCTGAAAGAATGCCCCAGGGACAGTCTTCAAAGTTTCTAGTTGTGTGACTGTAGATTTCATCAAAGACCGGATCAGAGAAAAGTCCAAATTCTGTTTTTGGAAAAGCTTGGACAGATGTGAGAGAATGGTAATACGTCTGACATCATGTACAAACTTGCAACAAATTTATATGTGGAAATAAACTTGCTAAGACCCAGTGCCTGGGCATCATTTCTCTCTGTTGCCTCTTTGTGAAGGCTTGTTATAATTGATGGCAGACATTTGCAAATTGCTGTTAGGGCTTGATGATGAGACAGCCATCGGGTATCACTGGCTTTTTTTAGCTTCAGATCAGGTGCTCCAAGAACACTCTGAATATCCTTCAGTCCTGCCGTCCTGACTGGTGAAAAGTCATAAAATCGAAACAACTGGGCAACAATATCTTTAAATTTCTTCATGTATGCGATTGTTACAGCTGCTTGTGAGGAGGCAAGAGCTAGTCTATGTGCCACACAGTGGTTATTTACAAGCCGTGGAACTTTCTCCTTTAGTTTTGCTGCCACACCATTCCTGTTACCAATCATAGCACTTGCTCCCATCACTTCCAAAACCACACGTCTTCTCATTCATTGACAAGTCTAGGTCATTGCACACAGAACAGATCTTATCAGTTATAGTTTGGGCTTTACAGTCGGTAAGCTCAAATGTTCCCAGAAATGTACACTTGATCATTCCTTTATCAGATATATATCTTGGATACAAAATAAGCTGTTCCAGAATGGCTATGTCAGTCGTTTGATCGGCCAAGATAGCAAAGTAGGGCGACGCCTTTACTTCCTTCACAATGTCATCACAGACGACTTTACCAAGAACTTCAACAACTTCCTGCATGAATTGCTCCGATGTATACTTTGCATTGTCTGCTTTGCGAATCTTTTTAAGGTATTCACATCCCAGTGACATGCACAGTTCAATCAATGACTTAAAGTTAGCTGTGTGTGACACTTCTGCCTTTATAAGCCAAGACATACATTTTAAGTGGCCAATAAATGCTTTTCGTTCAACAGTGATCACTTCTTTAAAAGCACCTTCTATACCCCCATCAACAGCTGTTAAACCAAGTTGAACTTCCATACTAACTGCAATGCTGTGGTTATTTGTCTTTTCGTGTTCTTTTAAAGGATTCCCGTTTGTAGTTAAAACACGGAACATCAACCCAAACAGCACATCCTTGTCTTACCTTTAGGGGCGGCAGGTACAAAACACAGGTCACCAGGTCATTGTTTTACCAATACTGAAACAACCCAAAACAATGACCTGTGACCTGTGTTTTGTACCTGCCGCTTTTGGGGTCTTTGGTTGTGTTTCCTACACAGCTTACACATCATACCACTGTTACTTCCATTGACATCGTTGTTGGTTTGAAGCCAGGAAAAGTCCTTCAGCCAGGCTGGATCGAAACCTGACTTGCGATGTTTCGAATCGATCGAAGTTGGAAGATTCGGTGACATTATGGGAGACTCAACTTCTTCCCCTACATTACTATCACTTTTCTGTCTCTTTTCCAGAGTAAAAAATGAACTTAATTTGCTTTGAGAAGCTTTTCGTTTCTGTTCTGAACATCTGGAGTTCACTGAGTTCGCCATTTTTCACATTAAATCCACGAACGCGGGAAAATTGCTCAGTATTCCATGTATGATACCTTAAGTGTCCTTGTGGTCCTGGTACGATTTAAAGATGGCTGTCGTCCGACAAAACGAATACGATGCATCACAACCTGATCATATTCACGCAAAGGCAAATCAAGGGTACTTGTAATCATATTAACTGCGCATCACTCAGTAAAAACGACACCAGCAACAAATGTTTCATCAATTTTATTGTGATTCTTTTTTACTTATTGATAGGTATTCCCACTTTGAGATCTTACGTTGGGTTAAATCTTCAGTTTTAAGCCAGGCGGCAATGATTTTTCAGTGAATTAAGCCAGGCGGCCCGCCTGGCCTAAAATACCTAGGGAGAACACTGAATCCAATCAGATTGACAGCAAGTTTTAGATGTGTAAATGCATAGTATTTTTACATACAACCGTGTTTCTTTTGTGACACGACAAAAATAGTAATAAGTTTTAACATCAGATATGGAAGAAACTGTGAATAGCAATATAGAATTCCTACTATGTTGAATAATTTAACAACCATGTTCACTCTTAAAGATTTTGTGCGAGAGTTTTTACCAACCCCACCCGTGTTAGTGTAACATTGCGAGCATTACCAAATAAGGTAACGAACACGTGCGAGCAGGAGGAGATAATTTTTTGGACGTGACTAGAATTTTGAGTAGTGAGAGTTTTGCGAGAGGTTTTCCGAGAACGGTTGATTGTCAAGTGAAAATAAAACGGACGAGACAGACAAAAGAGTGAGTCTCTTGAGTTCGCAGAGTGAGTCTTAAGTACCGTCAAAAAGTACGGCTCACTTTTTGGTGCCGGGACCAGGATACGCTGTGGAAACTTTGGAAATTACTTCGCAGGAGTCAGAAGCGAAGCGATCGTGAGTCAAAACAAACATGAGCGACGGCGAGGAAGTGAGCGAAGATGAGCAACGTCTTGTGAAAGAGATCGACAAAGAAATCAACAAACTCAAGTATTTCTTGGAGGAGACAGAAGAACTGATCGAGATTAAGGATTATACTGAAATGGAGATCGTCAACAAACGAGCCGGTAACATCATTACAAACCTGTCGGATCTTGTTTCACAAACTGAAGAGTTAAAAATTGAGCGAGGATTGTCACCACGGTCTGTGAGACAGTGGAAGAAAGATATCAAATCGAAGTATGCTGCATTGGTCAACGAGAACGAGAGACTGCGAAAGTGTCTGGGTGATAGAGAAGAAGAAATTACGCGACGGAAGGAAGATTTGAAGCGGAACCAACAGATAGAAGACGAGAGGCGATTATACGAATTACGCGAAAGACAACAGCAGCACGAGCGAGAGTGGTGGAAGGAAAAACTCGAAGGAGAATTACGGGTGGCGGAGAAGAAATTAGAAATGGAGAAAACCGCCGTTTCCAGCTCCACAAAATTGCCGAAATTGAAGATAACACCATTCAAAGGAACTGCCGGTGACTGGGTAAGATTTGAAAACATGTTTCTTTCCCAAGTTGATGCCAAGTCGATTTCTGACGAAGAGAAATTCGGGTATCTTCTTGAATCCGTTGGCCCGAAGGTCAGAGACCGAATAGCAAACCTAAAGCCTGGAACAGTTGGTTACAAAACGGCGTGGGATCGGTTGAAGAAAGAATATGGGCAAACAAAGGTCGTCATAAATGCGCACATGGATGAAATTATTAATTTATTCCCAGTCAAAGGATCGAATTACTTCAGGGTTCAAGAATTTTACGAGAAACTTAGCAGGAACTATGACGCTCTTCAGACCCTGGAGGAAGGTCAAAAATTGCAAGGGTTCGTGATGACTACGCTCAACAAGTTGCCTCACGTTAAACCTGATCTGGTAAGGGTGGACGAGAACTGGGAGGAATGGTCCATGGAAGATTTGATTGATGCTCTACAGAAGTGGCTTAGGAGGAATCACGTCGAAAACAGCAAATGCGAAAAGCACCTGTTTACGGAAAAGGGAGATAAGCAGACGCCATATTGCCTTTTCTGTCGTAAGCAAGATCACTGGAGTGTGAATTGTACCGTAGTGACAGCATTGGCGGACAGGAAGAAGTTCTTCGTAGATCACAATTTGTGTTTTAATTGTGGGCGTTCAAACCACAGAGCAGACCAGTGCCGTAGGCGTGGTTGCGTGAAGTGCAAATACAGGCATCATACAAGCATATGCGATAGACAGGAGAGGGAAAACAACAGCAGTCCGAATGGAGTATCGCTAACAGGATACACCAATTACGCAGAAGAGAAAGTACTACCCGCAATTATTCCGGTGAGCATCAAAGGACAAGTTCTTTGGGCCTACCTGGATACGGGATCTGGACGCAATTTCATCTCACGCGAAGCAGTCAAGTTGTTAAAGTTAAAGCCCACAGGTCACGAGACGCGCGAAATCTTGACTGTCAATGGAACCAAAGTCCAGTCCATGCCAATCTTTGATGCCCACATCAAATCCCTGGACGGAAAATCATGTGAAGAAGTTGAATTTACTGGCTCGAAGTTAGCTGATTTTACCACCGTGAGAAGGCCAGACATGAACCAGATGAAATGGAAGTACCAACATACTCAGGATAAGAGGTTCTACATGACATCTTCAGGAGAGCACCAGATACATCTCATTCTTGGAGACGGTATTTACAGCAGAATAAGGACGGAGCGAGTGTTCAAAGGAAAGCCAGGAGAGCCGCTAGTAGAGGAGACAACGTTTGGTTGGGTGGTCCATGGTGGAGATGAATATGGGAGTGGCAGCACCTGCATGTACCTGCGAGAAGTCAGTGACTATGAGAAACTGTACAGCTTGGATGTACTGGGAGTCGAGGACCGCGGTGAAAATGATCAGTTGGATGTTCTGCGTGAGTTCAAAGACAGCGTTGTGAGAAGAGAGGACGGAAGGTATGAGGTCGGTTTCCCTTGGATTCCTGGAGCTACATTACCAAACACAAATGAGACACTTAGCAGAAAGCGTCTTGAGAATGTGGAGGGAAAACTGTCAAGAAATGAGAAGCTGAAAGAGGAGTACAATTTTTTTTTTTTAATAAACAAAAACCATTATTTTATTATTATTCCAAAATACAAGCGTTATTTACAACATAATGAGACATTAAATACACTTAAATACACTACATACAAGACTAAGTAACATAAAACTCTAGTTCGGTACTATTTGAATGTTCCAGTGTTATTATTCATAGATCTGGGTAAGGAAATACAGGTATCTACTTGAAGGGACATCTTCTTTAAGATATTTAACTATTAGATAATATTTTAATCTATATTTTCAACATTATATTTTACGTTTAATTTAGTGACGAAATCAGAGAGAGTAATTGATCTATTGTGGAGTTTGCTGGAGTAAATGTAATAGCGCATATACAACAAGGTGTAATTGAGTTTTCTTAACAGAGTTTTGTTTGCAATTGAGGAGTTGGGAAAGAGTCCGAATAACGTTTCTTTAGCAGACGGATGTTGGTTAGTGTAATTTACATTATTGAACCATTGAATAACTCTTCGCTGGAAAGCTTTTGAGAATTGACAGTTAATAAATGTATGTTCGATGGAGTCTTCATTTCCACAATATAAACAATCACTATCTTGTTTAATACCAAAGCGACATAATTCTTTCTTGGTTACTATGATTCTATGTAAGAATTTGTAGTGGAATTCTTTTAATTTATTTTCTCTGCAAATCTGTTTTGCTAATTTGAAAATGTGTTGCCATTCGGTGAAATTTAAATTCATAATATTGCTCCATTTTTTCGGGCCGGTAGGAAGCGAATTATTGGTCTTTTCATTTAGTAGCCAGTAGAAATCCTTTGCCTTTATTTTCTGTAAGTCAGTTTCAATATTTTCAGCTAATTTAAACTTAGTATTATGACTTCCTAGATAATTTTCTTTAGGTTTGTCTTGAGAACGTGCTTTAATTACTAAAGCTTTCGGAATAGCATTTATTACTTGATAAAAATTTAGGAAATTAGTTCTAAAGTCGTGTTTGCTTTGAAACTCTTGAAAAGAAAGAAATTTTCCATTTTCATTAAGTAAGTCATTGATACAAATAATTCCTTTGGAAAACCATTCCCGAAAAAAGAAGGGTTTCCCGCCGATTAAAATTGCTTTGTTATTAAAAAGGATTATTTCCTGCCCATGTTCATAGTTGTACCGAGATTTAAGTTCAGAGAAAAAAGATAGAATATCCTTATAAAAGGCTGGCAACTTAGGATCTAGATATTTTGCATCATAGTTACATCTGAGCAGAAAGTTTAATCCTCCAAGTTTTCTAAAAAAATAATCTGGTATTGATTTCCAATTAAGGCTGACGGGATTTAAAAGTCTTGGGATCCAGGCAAGTCTTAATGCCTTTATCATTATTTCAACATCAGTCATACGAATTCCGCCTTTATCATAGTCTTGATAAATGCTTTCTCTCTTAATTTTGTCTTTTTTGTTGTTCCAAAGGAAACTGAATAACTTAGTTTTGATGGTGAATATAATTTCATTCGGGACATTAACATTAGACGCTGCGTACACTATTTGTGACAGCCCGAGCGATTTCATGATCAAAACTTTTCCGAACAGGGTCAAATTTCTTGCTTTCCATAAATCCAGTTTTGTCTGTAATTTCTGAATTTTTAAATCAAAATTAAGGTGCTTGTTCTTGCTCTCATCATAGGAGAAGTATATCCCTAAAATTTTAACAGGTTCGTTTAGCCATTCTAATTGTAATGGCTTGGTTTTGTTCGTTGACCACTTTCCTAGCCACATCGCCTTAGTCTTTTTCACGTTTAATTTTAAACCAGATATGGCACCAAATCTACTGACCGTGTTAAGTGCGTGTTCTACAGAAGTAACATCTCCACAGAATAGGTTAGTATCGTCTGCGAATTGGCTTATTTTAACCTCATTTCCAAATAAATTAATCCCTTTGATTTCTACTGTCTGACGAAGTCTGTTCGCTAATATTTCGGCCCCAAGTATGAAGAGATACGGGAAAGCGGACAGCCT
>JAHPZR010052329.1:0-13511 GCA_019787425.1 Platygyra sinensis
ATGATCAATCATGTCTTCATATCTTTCTCCGTTGTTCAAACGATATGAACTTTAATATGTTCACTTGCTTAAATGAGCCATTAGTCCAATATCAACATGGAGGGAAAAATTGACTCATATCCAGAATAGCACATCTGCTAAGCCCATAAATGAGAAACTCTGTCTTTACACCCTTCAGTTTTCAAACAAGTCACAGTTTCCTTATAATTCACTCTTTCTGCTGTTTTAAATGCAACCTTGTATCCACAGCTTTTTCCCTTGGAGATTAAGAAACGCCTGTAAGGGAAAAGCCCTGGGAATGATGTTGTCTAATGTACACATCGTTAAAAATATAGCGGTCGGAATCACAGCAGAAACAAGGAAATAGCTTGTTTGGGAAAGAGGTTAGCTGCTTCTATCTTGGATCCATTTTCTTAAATTTTTAGTTTTCATAGTACCTCTGGAATAATGGCTTTTTGGTGTAGGGTACACACATCCCACTTTCATCAGCTTCTTCATAATCCTCTCTTCTGATATTTTTACCACTTTGGTAATATCTTCCCACTTCACAGATGTTAATCTATATAAGAGCAAATATGGTGGTCAGAAAACTCCAAAAACAATAGAGCTAAGGCAAAATGAAATAATTTGCTTTTTTTCCGTTCATAAAAATAAGTGTCATCCTACACTTAGGACTCAATAATTTAGTACTTTAATGAAATGGGGCTTGCTAATTTTCGTAATACTGCCATTCAAGAAGGGGGCTTAAGAGGGAAACTAGCTTTTACCATACTTAATTTTAAAGAAAGTCGTGCATCTCATCATGAGCTGATATCAGGTCAAAAACTCACTTTTTCCCACATTTTGTCTTAAAAGACAAATATTTGTCGATTTTATGTTTTCATTAGTTTTCACTCCATTTAAAGCTGTTGATTATGAGATATCACTGGTTCCTGCTGATAGTCTCATTTTGCGTGTGAATATCATAATAGCTATTGAAAGAGGATTCAAGCGTTTACTGCACTAATTGTACACTGGGTGTGGTGTATCATCATTAAGCTGTGACCCTGTCTGACCTTACCCACCTACAAAGAAATACACGCCAGAAATAGCAACACAATTCCTACGTGACCTTCGTTTTTCAAACACATTTTCACTGAGATAATGGCGGATTTTAAAATTTTAAGCTTGAGAAGCATTATCCGTCCAGTTTTTAAAATGTCCTGTGCTTGCGTAACGACCAATGCCTTGATAGTAAATTTCACGGCACGCAAATGCGTACATGTCGGTTCATAAAAGCTGTCTCGTGCCCAATTAAAAAAGTCTTGTCCAATTTTATCCAGACACTTATCGTGTTTTAAGCGGTGTCTATCATAAAATCCCTATTATTTCAAAACTGAAGTATGCCCATTGGGGAAGAAACCGGAAACTTGGTATACAGGAAATGTCAAACTAAGAGAATCTTACGAAAATCGTGTTCAATACATAATTGTTGTTTTTTGTATCAGATATTCATCTGAAAGTGTAACCTGTTTTCGGTAATCACAACCGCACCTGGTCATCATCTATTTATTTTAATCAGTCGACGACTACACCACTTCAATTCAGTTTTTTCATAGATGGAGGGTCGGTGCTCTACTCTTTAGCCCTCCTAACAGTGCGTGATTAAATAGCGACTGGACGATTCAAACACTGTTTGTTATTGTTGGTGGTTGTTTTGCCGGTGATTGAATCATCGAGAGTCATCAATTAAGACTATAGATCTCAAGCCCCCTATTATAATGCATTGAATAAGAGTTGACGTACCGTAACAACTGGCAGGAAACGAACCTGAGACAAGTAGTAACGCCCATGTTGGGCAAGTTTCTTTTAGTTTGTGTACGGGTATTTGAATGCTCTCGTCGTTGCAGAAAAGCCGCGTCCTGAACGACGGAATGCCGAGGCCCAAAAGCGCGCTCACGAGACCAACAATGAGGAAGCACGCTAAGTCTACAACTTGGGAAAACTTTCCTGAAGACATTTTGTTAGAAGCACTTGTTGGTCCTGGTCCAAAGCTAAACACATGGGACTGCGAAATGAACGTTGTGTGGCGCTGATCTCCAACGCAAATACTCCTTGGTACATATGTTTGATGAGTGATTTTGACAAATCACTGAACAAACACGTACGTCTGGTTGTGTAAGGTTACATAGCAGCAACGGGGGAGGGGGACAGTGCGTGCGACAAATTAGAGGAATTACTGTGTGGAGGTCGACGTTTATCTCCTTTTGTAACCGAATTCTCTTGGCTATTTGCTTTAATTTAATAGTTACATTAAGAAGAGAAACGTTATACTGTCATGCCCATTAAGTTGTACTAACCGCGGACGCCCATACATGGTGGCACATAACAACGAGCCGAAAAGCGAAAGGGCCTCCGTACCTCTCACTAACAACGAGACCTTCCCCCCTGATGTTTGTGCGCAACTCGGGTTGCATCTCGGCATGCATCTTTAATTTCATCACTGTTGCATGCAGAGAGAGACCCGATATTCTAGAACCGCAGTTAAAACAATAAAGACCACAATATCAAGGCAAACATACTCTGAACAATAAGAAAACAGATTCCGGAACCTTTTGATAAATTGCACCACTGAACAAAATCCAAAACGCAACGGAACTCCCTTAATATCATGTGAACTCCCCGGATATCAGGAAGTATGCGTGATAACCATTTGTCTTCATGGTACGGCGAGAAATGCGACATTTATTATCCATTGCGCACGGTTTCACAGTCGGTCAGGTCGTAAAACATGATACTGATATCAATAACGTTTATTTCACATGATGTTGGATGTTACCAATATAACCATTGTCACATCAAGCTATACTCATAAATTTTTAGTACTCTGAAACGTGATACAAAACCAAGTATCAATATTCGTATCTTAGAACCGTTATCTTCATATTGCAGGATTTGTAATTAAACTTATCAGAAAGCTGCCGTACCCGGCTCTCGGTTTAACTTTTGATCTCTCATCTTGGAACAATCTAAAATGAGTTTAGAACATAAATCAGCTGAGCTGAGCTCATAAAGGTACTTCTGAAAACCACGTAAAATACATCTATTTTCCGGTTTCTTGTTTTGGATCAATATCCGATTGGATTGATAAAAATATTCCAAAACGTTTTCCTCTGTTCCTGCTAACAAGACAATCGTACAGAAAACGGACTGATTTTTATCTAAACCACAATTATATACGCCAAACTACCGGCAGAATTGCGTGGTTGCGATAAGCCTGTTCTGAAATGTTCACCTTGCTATATAAATAGAACAATGATTTAATGCTTGTATTCAATTTATCACGCTCCAAGTTTTCGTCAAAAAGCGATTGGCATTTGTCTAACTCGACGAGTGAACTGAACCATTCGAAGTAACCGCTATTCAAAGACGATTTCACAGGCGTGTTTGCGTCAATGTTCTGTGAATATTTCGTCAGTGGTTAAACCAATTAACAAACGCCCACCAGGAGCGGAGGATAGCAGTCTGTGCTATATTCACCTGATGAAGGCAGGAAACCACATTGATCAGTTGTTGTCTGTTGACATTTCAGGGTCTAAAACAGCCTGTTTAGGCGGCAAAATGTACTGTACCGCCCGGAGAAATTGCTCCCGAAAATTTCGGATGTGTGTCGCGCAGGGTTTTAAGCCCTGACCGGCTTATTAAAGGAAGAGGCAAATGAAAGTGATACCCTATTTAAAGCCCAAATGACACCGTATCACCCTATTCAAGGAAAAACAAAAAGTTGGCGTGAAAGGTTAAACGTTATTTCGTTTTTGTAACATTGAGAGTTAAGCATCAAGTATATTATTTGTTTTACGTTTTGCTGGGTATTTACGCACTGGAATTCTGGCAAATACAGTTCAGGTACCCTATAAAAGGATCACACCTGACCGGGAGCATATGGCCAACAGATCGAAGCTATAAAATGATACCCTATTAAAGGTTGCGAGAATCTCAAAAATCGTACCCTAAAGAGCTTTATTAATGTGTCAATGTATTTAGTTTTCACAACTAATTAGGGACACACACACAAAAAAATTAAAATTATTTACAAAATAAGAAGCAATAATAATAATGTTTAGTATATACACACTCAGTGATCTTGGTGTTTTAAGCAATCTGATTGGTTCGCTATCTCGGGCTAATGAGCATTATTCACCTCCTACCGAGTGAATAATGCGTAAGCCAAACAAAAATAAAGTATACTTTTGAATAAAGCATACTTTTGATTCATACTGATTTGAACGGTGTTTAAGGACCATTATTCTAGACTGTCACGAGGTTTTTTCGAAGATTAACTATAGATTTTCCATGTTCAAAGATTCTGTAAATAGTTTCGCGAATTCGCGCATGCTTTGTACAGCTTGCACGTTTTCCACGCATGAATTGAGAGGCCAATTAAATCGATTTTTAATGGTTTCCTTCTGAAATGTTGTTGAGATCACTTCCTGTGTATATACTAAAACAATTATTCTTCTCGATCTCGGTGAATAGTGGCAGAATATTTACCTCGCCGCTTCGCGGCTCGGTAAATATTCTGCCACTATTCACCTCGATTTCAAAGAATAATTGTTAAATGTACCATTAAAATATGTAGTATGTGTAAATTATATAAAAAAAACAATAAGTATATCTAACTGGATTTGTAAAAACGTTGCTAAAGATCTGCACCCCTATCACCCTTATTTCACTATGATTTCACTAAACTTTTAGGCCGCCTCCAAGCCATGTAAACGAGCAAAAAATAGGGAAAGGATGGCAATGAAAGCAAGATAAACGTGCAAAGGAAGGAAAAAAGCACTGACTTTCCTTTTAATTTTTATATCGTCACCTTTGGAGATAGTTTCTGGCGAGGAAAAAACGCCCGCCTTAAGCACTACGCAAGGGCAATTCTATAGCATCGTTTTTATGAATCCAGACAGATATAAAAGGTAGTTTCTAAGAATTACAAAGGTTACAGCAGCTACTGTTGTTGTTTAAGAGAAACGTTAGGTCTTTTTTCCTGATGTTCTTTTTGAATTAAGATTCAATATTCGAGGAGCCTAATTTTTGATCAACATTGTCGTGGAACACTAAAGTTTTCTATCTACTTACATGGGCGTAGCCAGGATTTTTCAAAGGGGGGGTCACACTGACTCATACAGAGGGTACTCATCAGATTGTCACCTGAATATTGTAGGTTGTTTGCTTACAAAAAGGCTTACAAAGGGAGTTCACGGGCACCCCAGGACCCCCCCTGGCTACGCCCTTGACCTATAAAGTTCATACATGGGAGTACCCCACTGGGCTAGGCTGTAGAGGGGGAGGTCAGCGACCGAACAATTTGTTCCCCGGCTTTTCATAAATCATACGCGCGATGTTCCCAATATTATATTGTAATGTGTTTTATATGGTTTGTATTTTGTGGGTGAATTAACTAGAGTCTCCAATTCCACGCAAATTCTTTTAATACTTCCCCGGCAAAGAGGCTTTGATGTTCTTTCCCAGAGTACTCGATACTATGTCTGAACAACGTTTATAACTCAGTAATATACTGACTGGAATTCCCGTAAATGTGCAGGACCTTGCCTTCTCTGACTACTTGCAATTGTGGCCCGGGGGATATTCTGCGAAGTTCTATACGATAATTTGAACAAGGTGAAAAGTCGTGAAGGACACTCCTTACTCCTAATCAGTGGCCGCTTCCGAAACTGCACCACAAAAGCACTGCTAATAAGAGGCGTGGTTTTTTGATGTTTATAATGGCTGCTGCTTAATGCTTCCCTTCAGTTTTTTAGAAAGCAGCATACATTAAATGCAGTCTTAAGACATTCAAATCTGTATTCAATGATCTACTTGCGAAGTTCCTCCAGACGACGGAAAAAAGAAACCGACGAGACGGTGTCTTCAGCAGTAAACTGAGCTCTTTTCCCTTGCCTTGCTTTTTCCCTTCCTTTTCCCTAGGTTTCAGCGAACAGTTTAGAAACTTAACACTTCAATGCTTATGTAACCAGAGATCAGATCAGGACGGCAAAAAAACCAAACAGTTGATCGCGGTTAAAAGTTTATCAGTCGTTTGAACTACAGTGTTTTGATGATCTCATCTGAGTTGAGATACGATAACATTTGTTCGCAGGAAATTTTGGGCAGAGAAAGGTCGTTCTATATATAGATAAAGCATTTTGCGCTTCCACACTGTCTGTATTTTGGTCAAATTTCAAATTTCCGTTTTCGCTCAAAGTGGGTCGGTGAATCAGAACTTTAGATTGGAATCCCACCCAGCATCCGCTTTCAGCCTGCCCGGCCCAGCTTCGCTCCTCTTCCCGCCTCGCTGATATGTTTTACTTCAGAATTTTCTTCCGTTTCCTTGTTTGTTTTGGTTTTTTTTTTTTACCCTCCAAAGAACAGTCTTCCGTTTTATGTTTTGATATAAGTCTCAGTAATTATAACGTTTTGATTATTCGTTTGTCATTGTCTGAGTGATAACGTGTTTTGAAAATCTCTCGTGGAAGACACCATGCCAGGAGGAAAAAATCGAAAATACGCAACTGGACAAGGTTTCGACGTACAAAGGGAAGATCGTAAAGGCAAATGCGCTTTTCCTGCCAACCGCATCGAAATGAAATTCAAATGGCCCTCTAAATATATTTTCTATACATGTGCATAATTTCGACAATCATCGATTAAGAATGAATGAAAGCCATTCATTTTGTTTTGAGCTTTAGGCTTGCTGTGAAAAATATACTTTCGAAAAAAAAAAGAGTAGTACTGTAGATAGGAATGTTGGTCATTGACTTTTGTATCATTTGGTGGCTCCTAAAGGAGCCGTTTGTTTTGGCGCGAAACCCACAAAGTGAGTTTACTTGCTGCTGGTGTACTTGGTCACAGCTTTGGTTCCTTCACTCACGGCGTGTTTGGCCAGTTCACCGGGCAGAAGCAGCCTGATGGCGGTCTGGATCTCGCGGGAGCTGATGGTTGATTTCTTGTTGTAGTGGGCAAGGCGGGAAGCTTCGGTGGCGATGCGCTCGAAGATGTCGTTGACGAATGAGTTCATGATGCCCATGGCTTTGCTGGAGATACCAGTGTCAGGGTGAACTTGCTTCAACACCTTGTAGATGTAGATGGCATAGCTTTCCTTTCTCTTTCCCCTTCTCTTCTTCTTTCCATCAGCGGCGGCCTTTGCCTTGCCGGCTTTCTTCTCGCCTTTCTTTCCTGCTACTTTGGGTGCCATGTCTGTAGATCAGAATGGATTTGAGTGAAAACTATACGATGCATTTTGTATTTATAACAAAATTTAGGCAGGATCAATTACCATAAGGATCGAAATGCTCGATTCCTGATTGGTCATTTTAGCCTTACCGACCTTTTGAGGTCATATTTTGCATGTGGTTTGTTTATAGCACACGGAGCCTTTGTTTTATATTGTCAAATGCAAAGTTCTTATTGGTGCCTTTCGATCCTTTACACTTGAATAACGGAAAATAAAATTCGGCGCGCTTAGAATTTGCCTTCAATCTCCAAGATACTGTTCTTCGTGAGTACTACTGAGTTTTCAATCATGTCTGGTCGCGGTAAAGGAAAGGCAAAGGGGACCAAGTCTAAGAGCCGCTCATCCCGAGCAGGGCTTCAGTTCCCAGTTGGTCGTATCCATCGTCTTCTCCGCAAAGGCAACTATGCTGAGCGTGTTGGCGCCGGTGCTCCAGTGTACTTGGCTGCCGTGCTCGAGTACTTGAGCGCCGAGATCCTCGAGTTGGCGGGCAACGCCGCTCGTGACAACAAGAAGACAAGAATCATCCCCCGTCACCTTCAGCTGGCTGTCCGTAATGACGAGGAGTTGAACAAACTGCTCGCCGGTGTCACCATCGCACAGGGAGGTGTTCTTCCCAACATCCAGGCTGTACTTCTGCCCAAGAAGACCGAGAAGAAAGCCAAAGCTTAAATAAGCTTTGATTTAAAAACAAACGGCTCCTTTAGGAGCCACCAAATATTACAAAAGCCACGATCAACAATCTGTTCCATTTTAGCTGCCTTTACTTTCTTCGAAGCTATCAGAGATACGTGTACACTAGATGTTTACATTAGGCCGGCTAATAGTTATCTTTTGATACTCCAATTTTGAGTGAATTAGTTCTTCTGTGTATTGATCCAGGATTATATATCTGAAAGTAACGCACCCTTTTTCAAATGTCTGGTTTTCGAAGTCCTATCGCTCATTCCTCCGTCCTTTCCTTCAGATTTTTATTTTGCTAACTTCACGAGTTTACGAACAGGCGGTACACGCTCGAGTGAAAAGCGCGCCTAATTTGAAATCTCGCTGTCAGTTATAACGGATCTACTTGGCGAGATATTTTAGATCTCAGATCTCGTGAGTTTCAAACACTTTATTATTGGAATAAGAGATGAAATGAGCGTATTAAAATTCCAGCTGGAAGAAATTTCCACCCGACACTAGTCGAGTCTCCTTCATAGTCGCTACTAGTGTCGTCAGGAGACTAATCAGCTATTTCTTTTGAAATGCGTGCGAAGGTTTACAGTTTGAAATATCGTTCCTCCATTTCTTTGGGGACAAGAATCTGTGCTCGACAAACGTTGTAATCTATGTGTTTATATCGCCTTACTATTCGATTCTAGGACTATGCAAATCAGCGCCTTCTCCAAACAATAAAAAGCTGTGTCTGTTTCATGTGACAGTTTATGATGAGAAGGGAATCAACGTATCTAGACACTAGCATGTATTTACTATCACAAAGAAAATTCTATTGGTCATGACTTTGAGAGATCTGGTGGCTCCTAAAGGAGCCGTTTTTTGTGTATTGGCAGATTGTGCAGTCTAACCGCCAAATCCGTACAGAGTACGGCCTTGTCGTTTCAGAGCGTACACCACATCCATGGCTGTCACTGTCTTTCTCTTGGCGTGCTCGGTGTATGTCACAGCATCACGGATCACGTTCTCAAGGAAAACTTTGAGAACACCTCGGGTCTCCTCGTAGATCAGGCCAGAGATTCGCTTGACACCGCCACGGCGAGCAAGACGACGGATGGCTGGCTTGGTGATTCCTTGGATGTTGTCACGAAGGATCTTTCGGTGACGCTTGGCGCCTCCTTTTCCTAGACCTTTGCCTCCTTTACCGCGACCAGACATGTTGCGTACCTCTAATGTAACTGAGTTATAAATGGCTTTAGAACGGACGTTTGACTGTTTTATAGGGACAAGAATGACCTCTCAGAAAGCACTATACTGTATTTATTGCTATTGGTTAACCAAAGACAATAACGCCATGGGTCAGTTAAAACCGTTCAGTATTAGCATACAGCATTCAACTTCATTCACATAACACATCATCTTTTACCTTTCAAATTGGGAATATCAATGTAAAAGTCACAACAACTCTTACAGCAAAAACTGGAACACTTTTATCCTTCGTTATCATTTATTCTCGAACCAAAATCTCTCAATGATCACAAAAAAAAATCTAATAAGCAACTTCGGATCGAAATTGAACCACGAACCCGTGAAATATTTTACAGTATTCATATTGAGCCAATCACATCTCTTACTTTTTAGCCAATCAGAAAGCAGCGCGCCAGGTATAAATCGTTTGCTTAGTCATTGCGCCTTATTCTGTTAACCTCGTTGTTATCAAACATGGCTCGTACAAAGCAAACTGCTCGTAAATCAACTGGTGGAAAAGCTCCACGAAAACAGCTCGCCACAAAGGCAGCTCGTAAGAGCGCCCCTGCCACCGGTGGAGTCAAGAAACCTCATCGTTACAGGCCTGGTACAGTCGCTCTTCGTGAGATCCGTCGTTACCAGAAATCCACCGAGCTGCTGATCCGCAAGCTGCCCTTCCAGCGTCTTGTCCGAGAAATCGCGCAAGATTTCAAGACCGATCTGCGTTTCCAAAGCTCCGCTGTGATGGCTCTTCAAGAAGCTAGCGAGGCTTACCTTGTTGGTCTGTTTGAAGACACCAACTTGTGCGCCATCCACGCCAAGCGCGTTACCATCATGCCCAAGGACATTCAGCTGGCCCGCCGAATCCGCGGAGAGCGAGCATAAAGTGGATAACATCCCTCATAAAACAAACGGCTCCTTTAGGAGCCACCACATCAATAAAAGCAATGACCAACTTGATACTTAAGTTATATGTCCTTCCAAAGTCAAGACTACTAAATATGATCCTTCTTATACCTTTTACAGTTGAAAAATTATACTCTGATCGACACGAACGATAAGGCACAAAATGACCCCAAATGTTTTCGCGATTCACTTTTAAAACATCGCTCAGAAATGACAGACGCGCTCAGATCAGAGGTTTCATTGGAAACGTTTTGTTATTAAACCTTTTTCAATGCGCAGAATAGTCGCCATTATTTTAGGACAATTTGCCGCACATCTAACGGTTTGAGTTTTCGAGTCTTTCACGGTCGGACTGTCCTCCATGTGGTTTATACATTTCCTTCTCAGTTGTAACGCATTCAGTTAGTCAGAAAAACATCGCGCGCCCTGACTAACTGAACGACTCGAAGAGGCTATCTCAGTTGCAATTCCGCTGTATGCATTTCGTATATTTCCCTGCCATGGTAGTTTACTATCGACTGATAACTTGCATCAAAAGCAAACCGAACAACTGTAAAATTTGGCGGCCTCCATAAATTGGTTAATTGTATTCATAGTTACCCAACACATAATGTCGCTACAAGGCGCTACAATAGAAAAGCGTAGTAAAGAAGAAAATATCTTCGCGTTCTTCAATCCTATTTTTAACGTTTTGGAAAAAAATTATTGTTACTATGCATAACTAACTCTAATAAAGGACCCGTAAAGACGATTCTGGTATAGAACCTTTATTTAGTAGCCATTGATCCACTGATTTTGGCGCAAACTAAATGCAAATTACACGAACAGCAATAGCCCTTTTCACGGTTAGTTTTTCTCATTTGCATTACAATGTAATCCAACGTGGATGCGAGGCAATTTCGGGCTAAAACTGCAAAATAGCCCGAAATTGCCTCACATACATGCCAGATTTTATTGTATTGCAAATGAGCAGAGCTAACCGTGAAAAGGGCTATTGTTTACGACACGCGGTGTACACTCTATGAATGTCACAATGGAAATTGAAAATGTTAGTTTATGCTATTGAATTATCTTTATCAGCTTACTTTACTGAATAAAAATTTTTATAAATACAACACAAGAAATGTTTAGAAGATAAATCTGGGCGGTTCAGGTTAGTATGGACTGGTCGGTGAGTCCGTAATTGATTTTCGGCCTTGATCGGCGAACCCACTGTTTATCCACTATTTATCCCCAACGAAATCGAACCTGAAATGCGATTCTAGGCTATTCACCATACTCAAATAGCCTGTGATACTCCGATACTAAAATATTGTATCAATATGTTCTGCATGTTTTAATGGATGAAAATTCTTATTAGTCAACACAAGTTCACTGACACGGTAGTGTTTTACAAATGGCGGACCGTAGGCGTTTGTGCTTGTTGTTTAAACTTAAGAGACGTTCAAGAATCGGAATTCAACAGAAGCAGTAATTTTGTTGTATAACAACAAGGTTTAGTAATAACTCTTCCCTATGACTTCCCGTTTCATGAAGAATATTGATCATAACAAAAGTTATTTGGATATAAACACAAAGTATTCAGTAAAATCAGACTGCTTTCTCTTCTTTAATGGATAATATTTCAGTCTTAGGCAGAATTTTCGGTAAGCTGTTTAAAAGATGCAACATAAGAGAGACCCAAATTAGTTACTGTAGGGATAATATTAAACAAACATTTTTAGCAGACGATTTTATCGGTGAAAACGTCAAGTAAACTAGCACAAAATTTGACGACGCCATCTTTCCTAGCCCTGTCTCCTCAGTGGTCCGCATTTGGCGCATAAACATACTCGCACAGTCGAATGAGTATATTTCGAGTCTTCAGATCCGAAGTGTAACAACATTGCAACATGTCCGAAGCAGCAAAATCCCCCGCCAAAAAGAAGCCAGCAGCGCCTAAAAAGCCTGCCGATCATCCACCTTACATAGATATGATCAAGGCTGCCATTTCAGCGTTGAAGGAGCGAAGCGGTTCTTCCCGCCAAGCCATCGAGAAATACATCAAAGCCAACTACAAGGTTGGTGAGGTTGGCTCGCACTTGAAGATGGCTCTGAAGAGAGGCGCCGCCAGCGGAAAGCTTGTGCACACCAAGGGAGTTGGTGCTTCAGGCTCCTTCAAGTTGGCGAAGGAAGAAAAGAAGGAGAAGAAACCAAAGAAGAAGCCCGCTGCAAAGAAGAAGCCCGCCGCCAAACCAAAGAAACCCGCCGCCAAGAAGGCAGCGAAGAAACCAGCGGCAAAGAAGGCTGCCAAGAAACCAGCAGCGAAAAAGCCAGCAGCAAAGAAACCTGCAGCTAAGAAACCAGCGGCAAAGAAGCCCGCAGCTAAAAACCCGCTAAGAAACCAGCGGCCAAGAAACCCGCCGCAAAGAAGCCCGCCAAGAAGCCTGCCGCCAAGAAATCGCCTAAAAAGAAGTAAATTGCTACGATTCTTCAATAGACAAAACGGCTCCTTTAGGAGCCACCATATACGAAAAAGCAATGATCAACGATGTTATGATGTGCATCGTACACTTAGCTGTGCACGGTATGAAAATTCTCAAACCACGAAAATGCATTTTCATTCTTCACGCATACTTGCATGCGATCCTTACTGAGACAGTACCGTGACATAACAAAGTCACATAACGAACGCGACATACCCGATAGTTTCCGAATATAACCGTATTTCCTCGAATAATAGCCGTCCCTCGATTATATTAATCGCCCCCCTTTGACAGAAATATTTAAAACAATCGCCTATCTCGAATAATCTCCCCTGCCCCCTCGCCATTTTCTCTTATACTCTCTCGGATTAAATATTGACACTTGGGTAACAAGCAAGCTCTCATTCAATTGTTCACAACTGAATAGTTAAAAACGGCTTTTTCACAGTTTTTTGCTTTGGTAATGACCATGTATTTCACTTTTTCCTTTATGGCTTGGTATATTAAAACAAAATATTTAGTGCACGACCTCCTGTGAGAAATATTTGAAATAATCGCCTCCCTCGAATAATCGCCTTCCTTGAATGATCGCCCCTTTTGATGCGAAAATAGAAATAATCGCCCTGGCTATTATTCGAGGAAATACGGTACGTTGATTTAGCGCACCAACGATTTCCCTCTTATTTTGGTTCCAAAACGACGCCAGAGCTCTCCCTTTTCGTGATAATTAAATGTTTGTTTTCTTTTCCAAATTGGCTTGAAATTTCAAAGGAGTGTTTTAACAGTGCAGTTCATAATGGCGCGCCAGAGTATAAATGAATATGCGGGGAACCTCACGTTGCGACCACCCCTCCTCGGCGGCCAGTTTTCCAAAATACCAAAAGTTTTCAAGTCAAATCACTATATTTGAAACCTCTTGTAAGCCACCAACTGTCGTAAACGACCACGACCACTTGTAGAGCTAAAAG
>JAHPZR010052332.1:0-20415 GCA_019787425.1 Platygyra sinensis
AAAAAGCTAGCCATTCGAGTTCATCAATAGCCCGCGATTATCAAAAGTCGAGACGGAACCGTGAACTGCAGGGAAGCCGAAGCAATCTCCTCTTTTTTATAAGCCTTTAATGTATTTTTTACATCGCGGGAGATTTCTCCGTACTGCATATTTCTATTTTTGTTCCAAAGGAGCCAACCGAAAGGCATATATAAAATAGCATAGCGTAAACGACAACGGAGAGAGAAAGAATGTATAATTCAGGTGCAACGATACTGGAGAATTGGCAACCTTAAAGGACCTCGAGGCTTGGAAAACACTTTTAAATGCTGCAACTATTCGTAACCACGAGCCGATTCTTGAGATAGCAGAAACTCTAGAAGACGGAGAACCACATAAAGTTACTTACCATATGCAATGCCGTAGCGTATTTACGCTGAATAGAAACCTCGACAAGTTATCTCAATTGGATGCCAAAGAGAGAGCAAATTGTAACTCCACCGATAGTCGCAGAATTTTCATCCGACAACCCACGGCCATTCCTAGTAGAATTTATCAGCGGGTTTGTATCTTTTGCGAAAAAGATAAATACACCAGGAACTCTCGTACAAGGGAGGAACTGATTCAGTGCGTGGATATGCGCGCCGGTGAAACGATCAGGAAGGCTGCTGAAGGAAAAAATGATCACCGAATGTTGGCTGTCGTCTCTAGAGAGCTTGCTAAAGCGTGCTATCATAAGTCATGCTTTCGCAATTACACCCGGAATATCCCTGTCAATGGGGATAAGAAAGAAGACAGCGAGTACACCGAATATTCCCGTGCCGAATTGCAGGGTTTTGAGAAATTGTTCGACTACATTAGAGCCGATTTGTTACAAAATCCTAGGATTGTGAGATTGAGCGAGTTATATGCCCTGTTTACGTCTTTTTTAATTCTCAAGGAGAACTAGAAATACCAAAATCCACAACAACCCATTTCAGAAGAAGTCTTTAGAAGAATTTAGAGGTGCAATCGATTATCAAGATCTGTATGGGAACAAGCGAATTTTTGCCATTCCAAGAAATCTTCCGAGACTGGACTTAGCCAAGCAAGTTACAGAGAAGAGTAACACTACTTCGCCAGCAATAGCGATAAATCATTTACCGCCCTTAGCCTAAGAGAAGCGATCCAAGCTCAAGATACCTAAGCCTCAAGGCCTCCAAAACCATCTGACTTAACTGAAAATGCCGTGAACATTCCAGAAGTAGTCAAAAAGTTCTTATATGCTCTTATCACGGGTAGCGCTAGCTTTTCAGGAATGGAATCTTGTTCGCCAAGGACACATGGCCTTCTGCTGTCATTAGGATAAGACCTGATATTTGCTGTAAATGGCGGAAGGCAGAAGTCCCCCGAAGCATATCGTACGCCGTCAAATCTCTAGCCAACAATATTGACCTTATCCAGATCTTGAACCGATGTGGCCACGGAGTTGCGTACACCCACTAGAAGAGATAGATACCGTAGTGTGCCTTCAAAAGATGGCGGAAACTCCTGAAAACATCCACCCGTTTGTCGGTACCACTCTTGCCTGGGACAACATCGATCGTCTCGAAGAAACTTTGTCTGCTTCTGTCCTCAACTTCCACCCCGCGTCAGTACCTGCAATGGTTAAATCGAAAAAGAGAAGCATAGTACAGTGGACGACGCCAATCTTCCTATTTACAATGCAGGTAATCGTCGCGGCCCCCCTTCTCGAAGATATGTAGAGGTGACATCAACACAAATAATGGAAGACGCTTGAAAAAGAAACTTGCTATGGATTTTGGCGCGCCTTCATTCCAGTGAAAACCAAACCATTCCAAGCTGGACTGGATTCAATATTTTGGTGACAAACGAGCACGTGGTGGCAAAGGATAGCGTAGGTTACCTCCCAGGTGTCAACGCTCCGGCGACTGATATGTCTACTTTGTACCAAGTCCTGACGAAGTCGCTTCAGATCAAAGAAACCTTGCGTCTCCAAAGCATTGTTGTTGTGTTCAACCAAGCGGTGTACGCCAAAGCTACCGAGATAAAATGGAAACACAGTGCCCAGTTTAATGCTATTGTTTTGAGAATGGGAGTTTTTGATACCATTTGTACATTCTTGGCGGTGATAGGAAAGCGTTTCCAGGACGCTGGTTTGCAAAATGTACGCGTGGAATCTGGAGTGATTGCTGACGGATCCACGGTTGGCGTTTTGGAAGGTCGTAGTTGTAATCGTGTCATCGGTTTCACAAGCTCATGTTCGAGGCTCTTAACCGACTAGCGTGGAATGAGTTTCAGCGGTGGATTGAAGAACACCACGAAGACCAGAAACCTTGTGTGGATGACCTTATGAACGGACTGAAGCAGCTTATTGATTCTACGTGTGAACCGGAGTTTAAGGACTTCATGAGAAGTCCCTCATTTGAAGAGATCTCGCAGCTATTTCTGCCGTATTCAAACCACCTTCATCATGGTAACGGAAAGCTTTCGCAGTTCTGGATGTCGTATGTTGACATGGTCGAGGTGCTACTGGGACTGATAACAGTGATAAGAGCGATTAGGGAGGGAAACTGGTCAATGCGCCTCTCTTCTCTCACAGGAATTGTCCCCTGGTGCTTCGCTTATGATAAGGTCAGTTACGCCAGGTACCTCTCTGCGTATCTCTTAGATCTTAGATATCTCCCATCTTCCCGAGGACCAACCAGACGCGTTCAAGTATATAAGTTCGGGAGGACTTTCTGTTGAGCTCGGCAACAGCAATCCTTTTGGGAGAGTACCTGTTGACCAAACATGTGAAGAGACAGTAAATAAGGACACTCAAACCTCAGGAGGCAGGAAAGGATTCAACCTAAGACCCAATGCCGTCTGCAAGTACTATTTGGTGGCGAAACATCGAAGCACATTCCTCAGGCAACTTAGGGACATGCTGCATATCAACAGCTTTTCTCCAAAACACAATGACTTACATCGTTCAAGGATCACGCGCGAAGCAACTAACCTCAGGAACATAATTTCATTACTTCAAGATACTTGGCTGAATCTCTTAAACCCCGAACTTCAAGATCTTCTCTGGCTAACGACCGGAAAAGTCGCCCATTCTGAAGTACAGGATGATCTGCTACGAGCGAAAGATATTTGTTGGTGAAGAAGTTTACAAAGCTTTCAGAGGATAAGGTCTCGAATGTGATCCGCCAATTTAAAATTCCACGACACCATGAAGAAAGCCACGCTCAAGACCTTTACTAACCTCAACAAGAAGATAAAGTTTAAAGCTTCTAACAACCAAGAAGTTGTTCTTAAAGCCGAGAAAAGATTTTTTTGCACAAATGATTGTCACGACAGACTGTAGAAGCTTGCAGATGAGAGAGGTCCTCACCCATCCTCTCGGATCACTTCCATGGACACTGGCCAATCCAGATGGCACTTTGCGCAAGACCAATAAAGCAACCTTTGCAAAGGAACTCCAGAAGAATGTACAAGCCGCATATGTTATTCCCCAACCATTAGCATGCTTAATAGATGGCATGGCTTTAGTTCAACGTCTAAAGGGTGGCCAGAAAACATTTGCTGAGATTGCCGAGTCTCTATTAGCATGGCGTTAAACGAAGGCACTTCGACCGACAGAATTGATGACGTATTGGATGATTACCGAGACGACTCAATAAAGAGCGCGAAACGAGAGAACAGAGGAGAAGGTTTAGGGAAGCGAGTTTCGTAACCTCCAAGCAGATCCGCCAAGTCCAAGTCAGACAATGGAGAAAATTCCAGTGCGGTTCACGGAACAAGCAGGCTTTGAAAGTCTTTGTGACTAAGGAATGACAGAGGGAAAAGTATGTAGACAAATTATCACGAAAGACGCTCGTGGTCACCTGTGGCAGGGAAGCCTACCAGTTGTCATTCGGAGTGGTTGAACGTCTGACAAGTTTCCATGTTCACTGCGAAGCGTTATTTTACTGAAATCACTTTATCTTGTAATGTTTTATTTGAATACTTATTAAATTGAAACATGGAATTTGGGGCATCATTGTCAAAGTTTCTAAACAAGCTTCATGATTTCGCTATGTGTGGAAACTTCCAGGAAAGAAAATTCAAATGGATATTTATAATATATCCAAGTTTCACCTCCTGCGGGTATCATGGTCCAAAGATATTAATTTTTTAAGGTTGAGCATTATGCAAGATTGCCAGATTTTTTATCCTACTGGAGACCCCACCCCCGTCAATTTTCAGGTCATTTCACCAATAAAGCTACCGATTCAGCGTTGATATCATGGATTTTCGTAAACTTCAATAATTGTAGATTAAAAAAATCCATGATAGCACTGGTCCCTCCAATTGGTACAAAAAAACCCTATTTTGGGGGTCTTGGCCCATGGACTATTACTAACTTTTTAAATCCTTATATACGCGGTGCAGTCCTGTCACTCCAGTTTCTTCAAGTGAAAACAAGAGAAAACTTCTCTTGACGGAAATTGATCCTACTCAAACTATCGTTAAAAATATTATCTTCGACATTATTTGCCTTTCAGTTGAACTCTCAGGTCTCAGAAATGACAGTAATCTCACTGCCAAGAATATGAAAGACATCAGTTCGGAGGCAACAGCAGCTTTGGAAAATGCTGCACTTAAACTGGAGAAGTCGGTAGACGCAGGCAATCTTAGTTTCGTTGTCGAAGGAGAAACCCTCGTACCAAAACAAGGATCCTTTGTTGCCTCTGAAGTCCAGAAAACATGCTCTAAAGGTCAAGTTGTCAAAAACAACTTGTGTGGTAAGCATCATCATGAATTTTCTTTCCCAATTTCTTGCATAGCATTCGTTAATAAACAATAACATATCTTCCTTGTTATTACGTTGGTAGTAAATAGAGGATAACACTATAGGCGTCCCAAGCTCACGCTTAGAGAAAGCGAAGAATTGATTATCTATTTATTCATAAAGGCGTCACGGCTGTGCGAGTTGGAACGTGACCTTTCATCTTTCGCGGTGTTATGTTACACGAGAACCGTTGAAAATTTCAGCGCTTTATAAGACGTTGTATGGGGAATAAAATATCGTTGATTTACAACGCTAAATGCTTTGAAATATCCACGTTTTTTTAAGTAAGATGATTGAAGCAAACTTACCTCGTGTGTGTCCGTTGTGGTTTTTCGTTATTTTCGCTGGTTTGGGCGTTTATGCCATTACTGTTCTTCCCTTCATAAGACGGAGTCAAGGCAGCACACTCGGGTTTCGACCGTTGTCAACTCGGAGGCGATTTGCGTCCAGAAAATCCGTCCGATCGTAAATTTTTTTCGCCCACAGTGAAGGCTCTATGATCCTTGCACCCGCACAAATGTCTCCTCCTCAAAAATCCTCGCGCATTACGCTGAAAATGAGCATTTTCCACCGCCGATTCCACGATCTCCTCTTTTTACAGCACCTTGTGATATTGTGATCGAACACGGCCGCGGGAAGAGGCTTGGGCCAAAGGTCAAATTTTACGCTACCCGGGGTGGTACAGTAGAGCGGGACAATGGAGCAAGGCGATAGTTCACTCAGGGGATGGGGCAAGCGATGTACACTAATTGACTGTACCACCCCGGGTAGCGTGAAATTTGTCCTTTGGCCCAAACCTCTTCCGCGGCCGTGTCGGATCACAATATCACAAGGTGTAAAAAAGAAGAGATCGTGGAAGTTCTGTAATTCTATGCTTCGTGCAACATAAGCCGTTCCCACTCAAACGTTTTTCAGGCTGCGATTCAATACAGTTTTAGTCGGAAAAATCCTTTTGCTTTTCCACCAAAAGACTGCGCTTTGTTGCATATTGATTCTCTTTAACGTTCAGATGAAATAACCGTGTTTAGATCAAACTCAGAAGCGATGCGTTTCTGAAATTCCTTTTCAAAATCCGTTATCTCACTCATTCGCTGCGTTCACTGGTGGCATATCAAGTTTTAGTATCACCCAACTAGTCGGACAGAAAAGGCAATAATAAAGTCAGCAAATGCAAGTTGAAGAAATATTTATTTGGGAAGAAAAAAACAAAGAAAAACCGGCGAATTTCGCTACTCGATGACTATTGCTAATAGTCACCTAGTAGCGTAGCCAATCAAAATGCAGGATTTGCATTAGAGTAGTATAGTAGTTGGGGGTTCGAGCATACTTTTCCAGCACATTTTACCAGCATATTTTATCAGCACAGTTTTCTGAATTTAAATTTATTCAAATTATAAATCATATAATCTGAACCAAAACCAAAATCTATAATCAGAAAATATAAAATGAAAATATAGGAACTAAATATGGTAACCAAATATAGGATTCAAATTTTAGAAATATAAAATCTGAACCATCACAGGAACTAACACATTTAAAATTTTATTTTTATTATATATAAGATGATGAAAAAAGAGATAAAACAAAAGTTGATTGAATTTCACAAAAAACGTATTGAGAAGCTTGATGATTCTAGTGATGATTATAAACTTGTGTTGACTGAAGATTGTGAAAAATTGTTGAAAAAAAAAGAGATAATACAAAAGTTGATTGAATTTCACAAAAAAAGTATTGAGAATCTTGATGATTCTAGTAATGATTCTAGTTATGATTCTAGTTATGATTCTAGTGATGATTCTAGTGATAATGAATCTGATGATCATAAACTTGAGTTGACTGAATATGGTGAAAAATTGTTGAAAAAAATTAATAATTTATCATACAAAAAGAAAAGAAGATTGGAGATTTTTATTAATGAGTATTGTGGTGATGAACCTGATTATGAAAATGATGTTGATTGTTATGATAGAGCAATCATATTGTTTGAGACATGTATATCATCATTAAGTGAATTGGTTGGAGGAAGAATTATTGAAAATTTTGATGATGTTAAACAATTTTATGCAAAATTGTGTCGTGAGATGAATGAATATAAGAAAAACTTTCATCATTATTTGAATTAATTTAAAATCTATAGATATAATATATATGAAAATTGTGAAAAGATTGTTTGAAAAAAAAATCTGTGTATGTGAAGATTGTGGTAGAATATTTTATAGTTCAATACATTATGGTTTTCATAAATTTTGTGAACGTTGTTATAGACTGTTTATCTTATGATTTCCATAAGCATAACTGGTTATACCATCATCTTTCAGGAATCTCTTATCATCGAAACAGCTTAGAGATACTTTGTTTATTTCATAGCTACTTAACTGATGATTCTCACTTCTTATTGTTTTCATCTTATGATACATCTGTTCACTGTTTAAAAGAGTATCTCTGTAATTATCATGAGTGATATTGTTTTTTATCACATTCTTCTTGATTCCTTTTGCTGTCTTTCCACCTTTTTGGTTATCTTTGATGTAGCTGTACATCTTTGATTTCAATCCAATGAATTCAGTGATTGGAACTCCAGCTGCCTCATCTTTGAATTTACCAATTACTTTTTTATTTTTACCGTAAAAGTATTTTGAGTCTTCTGGATAGTCACTATTGTCGAATTTATCTTTATCTTTCCAAAAGTCTTTATAAACATCATTTGTTTCAATCTCATAAGTCAAACTGTCAGTATCTGTGAATAATAGTTTTGCTTTTTCTCCATACTTTTCTTTAATGTAGTTTAATGGAAATCATACATCAATGTTTTGCTCAAATCAAGGATGCACATTCCAACATAAGCTGGTCTATTCAAAGTCAGTGTTTCTTTTATCTTATGAACTGCAACAAGATTTTCATTGAATATCTTGCTGCTGACATAAGTTGGCTTACTGGTATATTTCAATAGTTTCTTCTCATCAGTTACCAATCTTACATCAACTCTTTTTCTTATATTTTCCATAGTTTTACCAAATACACTATTATTCATTAACTTGAAGAAATCTTTTTCAAAAGCATTTTTAGCATTCTTTCGTTTTTCTGTATTGAAATCAATGTATTGCTTCAACCAAGGAGATTGATTGAATTCAAGAACTCTGTGAACTTTAGTAACCTTCAAACCAAGATCAATATATAATTGAAGGTTTCTGTAATGAAGAACATACTTTTCTTTCTTACCCAAAGTTGGGATCAATTTACTGACTAATCCAGTTGATATATTGTATTTATCAGCAATGTTTTTGCAATAATCAGATAACATATCATTGCTTACTTTAACCTTTTCAGGTGCAAGTGGATAGTCATTATGAAGATTATGTAGTTCTTCAGGGTATTCTAAGTCTACTTCCAATATAATACCTTTCTTGTTGTCTTCTTTGTACTTAGCAAGATTTGTAATTTTATCAATTTGCTTTTGTGTCATCCATTTAAATCCACCAGTTGGTAGATATTGACTCATAGCCCAACCATAAAGGTTATTAGCATCGAGATACATAATATACTTTGAGGGTGCATTATCATCATATTCATTCATATATTTATTGTTAGCTTTTCCATAACGGTTGGCAATGTAGCTGATTCCACCACGCAAGCCCTTTTCAATGAATTGGAACATATCAATATCAGTAATCAACTCAAGTTTGATTTCAGTCATCTTTAACATAGCATCCCAAGACAAACCTGGAGATGTGAAATAATGACATGGATCAAGTTTATAATACTGAAGACAACAAGAAAGGTATTATATTGGAAGTAGACTTAGAATACCCTGAAGAACTACATAATCTTCATAATGACTATCCACTTGCACCTGAAAAGGTTAAAGTAAGCAATGATATGTTATCTGATTATTGCAAAAACATTGCTGATAAATACAATATATCAACTGGATTAGTCAGTAAATTGATCCCAACTTTGGGTAAGAAAGAAAAGTATGTTCTTCATTACAGAAACCTTCAATTATATATTGATCTTGGTTTGAAGGTTACTAAAGTTCACAGAGTTCTTGAATTCAATCAATCTCCTTGGTTGAAGCAATACATTGATTTCAATACAGAAAAACGAAAGAATGCTAAAAATGCTTTTGAAAAAGATTTCTTCAAGTTAATGAATAATAGTGTATTTGGTAAAACTATGGAAAATATAAGAAAAAGAGTTGATGTAAGATTGGTAACTGATGAGAAGAAACTATTGAAATATACCAGTAAGCCAACTTATGTCAGCAGCAAGATATTCAATGAAAATCTTGTTGCAGTTCATAAGATAAAAGAAACACTGACTTTGAATAGACCAGCTTATGTTGGAATGTGCATCCTTGATTTGAGCAAAACATTGATGTATGATTTCCATTAAAACTACATTAAAGAAAAGTATGGAGAAAAAGCAAAACTATTATTCACAGATACTGACAGTTTGACTTATGAGATTGAAACAAATGATGTTTATAAAGACTTTTGGAAAGATAAAGATAAATTCGACAATAGTGACTATCCAGAAGACTCAAAATACTTTTACGGTAAAAATAAAAAAGTAATTGGTAAATTCAAAGATGAGGCAGCTGGAGTTCCAATCACTGAATTCATTGGATTGAAATCAAAGATGTACAGCTACATCAAAGATAACCAAAAAGGTGGAAAGACAGCAAAAGGAATCAAGAAGAATGTGATAAAAAACAATATCACTCATGATAATTACAGAGATACTCTTTTAAACAGTGAACAGATGTATCATAAGATGAAAACAATAAGAAGTGAGAATCATCAGTTAAGTAGCTATGAAATAAACAAAGTATCTCTAAGCTGTTTCGATGATAAGAGATTCCTGAAAGATGATGGTATAACCAGTTATGCTTATGGAAATCATAAGATAAACAGTCTATAACAACGTTCACAAAATTTATGAAAACCATAATGTATTGAACTATAAAATATTCTACCACAATCTTCACATACACAGATTTTTTTTTCAAACAATCTTTTCACAATTTTCATATATATTATATCTATAGATTTTAAATTAATTCAAATAATGATGAAAGTTTTTCTTATATTCATTCATCTCACGACACAATTTTGCATAAAATTGTTTAACATCATCAAAATTTTCAATAATTCTTCCTCCAACCAATTCACTTAATGATGATATACATGTCTCAAACAATATGATTGCTCTATCATAACAATCAACATCATTTTCATAATCAGGTTCATCACCACAATACTCATTAATAAAAATCTCCAATCTTCTTTTCTTTTTGTATGATAAATTATTAATTTTTTTCAACAATTTTTCACCATATTCAGTCAACTCAAGTTTATGATCATCAGATTCATTATCACTAGAATCATCACTAGAATCATAACTAGAATCATAACTAGAATCATTACTAGAATCATCAAGATTCTCAATACTTTTTTTGTGAAATTCAATCAACTTTTGTATTATCTCTTTTTTTTTCAACAATTTTTCACAATCTTCAGTCAACACAAGTTTATAATCATCACTAGAATCATCAAGCTTCTCAATACGTTTTTTGTGAAATTCAATCAACTTTTGTTTTATCTCTTTTTTCATCATCTTATATATAATAAAAATAAAATTTTAAATGTGTTAGTTCCTGTGATGGTTCAGATTTTATATTTCTAAAATTTGAATCCTATATTTGGTTACCATATTTAGTTCCTATATTTTCATTTTATATTTTCTGATTATAGATTTTGGTTTTGGTTCAGATTATATGATTTATAATTTGAATAAATTTAAATTCAGAAAACTGTGCTGATAAAATATGCTGGTAAAATGTGCTGGAAAAGTATGCTCGAACCCCCAACTACTATACTACTCTAATGCAAATCCTGCATTTTGATTGGCTACGCTACTAGGTGACTATTAGCAATAGTCATCGAGTAGCGAAATTCGCCGGTTTTTCTTTGTTTTTTTCTTCCCAAATAAATATTTCTTCAACTTGCATTTGCTGACTTTATTATTGCCTTTTCTGTCCGACTAGTTGGGTGATACTAAAACTTGATATGCCACCAGTGAACGCAGCGAATGAGTGAGATAACGGATTTTGAAAAGGAATTTCAGAAACGCATCGCTTCTGAGTTTGATCTAAACACGGTTATTTCATCTGAACGTTAAAGAGAATCAATATGCAACAAAGCGCAGTCTTTTGGTGGAAAAGCAAAAGGATTTTTCCGACTAAAACTGTATTGAATCGCAGCCTGAAAAACGTTTGAGTGGGAACGGCTTATGTTGCACGAAGCATAGAATTACAGAACTTCCACGATCTCTTCTTTTTTACACCTTGTGATATTGTGATCCGACACGGCCGCGGAAGAGGTTTGGGCCAAAGGACAAATTTCACGCTACCCGGGGTGGTACAGTCAATTAGTGTACATCGCTTGCCCCATCCCCTGAGTGAACTATCGCCTTGCTCCATTGTCCCGCTCTACTGTACCACCCCGGGTAGCGTAAAATTTGACCTTTGGCCCAAGCCTCTTCCCGCGGCCGTGTTCGATCACAATATCACAAGGTGCTGTAAAAAGAGGAGATCGTGGAATCGGCGGTGGAAAATGCTCATTTTCAGCGTAATGCGCGAGGATTTTTGAGGAGGAGACATTTGTGCGGGTGCAAGGATCATAGAGCCTTCACTGTGGGCGAAAAAAATTTACGATCGGACGGATTTTCTGGACGCAAATCGCCTCCGAGTTGACAACGGTCGAAACCCGAGTGTGCTGCCTTGACTCCGTCTTATGAAGGGAAGAACAGTAATGGCATAAACGCCCAAACCAGCGAAAATAACGAAAAACCACAACGGACACACACGAGGTAAGTTTGCTTCAATCATCTTACTTAAAAAAACGTGGATATTTCAAAGCATTTAGCGTTGTAAATCAACGATATTTTATTCCCCATACAACGTCTTATAAAGCGCTGAAATTTTCAACGGTTCTCGTGTAACATAACACCGCGAAAGATGAAAGGTCACGTTCCAACTCGCACAGCCGTGACGCCTTTATGAATAAATAGATAATCAATTCTTCGCTTTCTCTAAGCGTGAGCTTGGGACGCCTATAGTGTTATCCTCTATTTACTACCAACGTAATAACAAGGAAGATATGTTATTGTTTATTAACGAATGCTATGCAAGAAATTGGGAAAGAAAATTCATGATGATGCTTACCACACAAGTTGTTTTTGACAACTTGACCTTTAGAGCATGTTTTCTGGACTTCAGAGGCAACAAAGGATCCTTGTTTTGGTACGAGGGTTTCTCCTTCGACAACGAAACTAAGATTGCCTGCGTCTACCGACTTCTCCAGTTTAAGTGCAGCATTTTCCAAAGCTGCTGTTGCCTCCGAACTGATGTCTTTCATATTCTTGGCAGTGAGATTACTGTCATTTCTGAGACCTGAGAGTTCAACTGAAAGGCAAATAATGTCGAAGATAATATTTTTAACGATAGTTTGAGTAGGATCAATTTCCGTCAAGAGAAGTTTTCTCTTGTTTTCACTTGAAGAAACTGGAGTGACAGGACTGCACCGCGTATATAAGGATTTAAAAAGTTAGTAATAGTCCATGGGCCAAGACCCCCAAAATAGGGTTTTTTTGTACCAATTGGAGGGACCAGTGCTATCATGGATTTTTTTAATCTACAATTATTGAAGTTTACGAAAATCCATGATATCAACGCTGAATCGGTAGCTTTATTGGTGAAATGACCTGAAAATTGACGGGGGTGGGGTCTCCAGTAGGATAAAAAATCTGGCAATCTTGCATAATGCTCAACCTTAAAAAATTAATATCTTTGGACCATGATACCCGCAGGAGGTGAAACTTGGATATATTATAAATATCCATTTGAATTTTCTTTCCTGGAAGTTTCCACACATAGCGAAATCATGAAGCTTGTTTAGAAACTTTGACAATGATGCCCCAAATTCCATGTTTCAATTTAATAAGTATTCAAATAAAACATTACAAGATAAAGTGATTTCAGTAAAATAACGCTTCGCAGTGAACATGGAAACTTGTCAGACGTTCAACCACTCCGAATGACAACTGGTAGGCTTCCCTGCCACAGGTGACCACGAGCGTCTTTCGTGATAATTTGTCTACATACTTTTCCCTCTGTCATTCCTTAGTCACAAAGACTTTCAAAGCCTGCTTGTTCCGTGAACCGCACTGGAATTTTCTCCATTGTCTGACTTGGACTTGGCGGATCTGCTTGGAGGTTACGAAACTCGCTTCCCTAAACCTTCTCCTCTGTTCTCTCGTTTCGCGCTCTTTATTGAGTCGTCTCGGTAATCATCCAATACGTCATCAATTCTGTCGGTCGAAGTGCCTTCGTTTAACGCCATGCTAATAGAGACTCGGCAATCTCAGCAAATGTTTTCTGGCCACCCTTTAGACGTTGAACTAAAGCCATGCCATCTATTAAGCATGCTAATGGTTGGGGAATAACATATGCGGCTTGTACATTCTTCTGGAGTTCCTTTGCAAAGGTTGCTTTATTGGTCTTGCGCAAAGTGCCATCTGGATTGGCCAGTGTCCATGGAAGTGATCCGAGAGGATGGGTGAGGACCTCTCTCATCTGCAAGCTTCTACAGTCTGTCGTGACAATCATTTGTGCAAAAAAATCTTTTCTCGGCTTTAAGAACAACTTCTTGGTTGTTAGAAGCTTTAAACTTTATCTTCTTGTTGAGGTTAGTAAAGGTCTTGAGCGTGGCTTTCTTCATGGTGTCGTGGAATTTTAAATTGGCGGATCACATTCGAGACCTTATCCTCTGAAAGCTTTGTAAACTTCTTCACCAACAAATATCTTTCGCTCGTAGCAGATCATCCTGTACTTCAGAATGGGCGACTTTTCCGGTCGTTAGCCAGAGAAGATCTTGAAGTTCGGGGTTTAAGAGATTCAGCCAAGTATCTTGAAGTAATGAAATTATGTTCCTGAGGTTAGTTGCTTCGCGCGTGATCCTTGAACGATGTAAGTCATTGTGTTTTGGAGAAAAGCTGTTGATATGCAGCATGTCCCTAAGTTGCCTGAGGAATGTGCTTCGATGTTTCGCCACCAAATAGTACTTGCAGACGGCATTGGGTCTTAGGTTGAATCCTTTCCTGCCTCCTGAGGTTTGAGTGTCCTTATTTACTGTCTCTTCACATGTTTGGTCAACAGGTACTCTCCCAAAAGGATTGCTGTTGCCGAGCTCAACAGAAAGTCCTCCCGAACTTATATACTTGAACGCGTCTGGTTGGTCCTCGGGAAGATGGGAGATATCTAAGATCTAAGAGATACGCAGAGAGGTACCTGGCGTAACTGACCTTATCATAAGCGAAGCACCAGGGGACAATTCCTGTGAGAGAAGAGAGGCGCATTGACCAGTTTCCCTCCCTAATCGCTCTTATCACTGTTATCAGTCCCAGTAGCACCTCGACCATGTCAACATACGACATCCAGAACTGCGAAAGCTTTCCGTTACCATGATGAAGGTGGTTTGAATACGGCAGAAATAGCTGCGAGATCTCTTCAAATGAGGGACTTCTCATGAAGTCCTTAAACTCCGGTTCACACGTAGAATCAATAAGCTGCTTCAGTCCGTTCATAAGGTCATCCACACAAGGTTTCTGGTCTTCGTGGTGTTCTTCAATCCACCGCTGAAACTCATTCCACGCTAGTCGGTTAAGAGCCTCGAACATGAGCTTGTGAAACCGATGACACGATTACAACTACGACCTTCCAAAACGCCAACCGTGGATCCGTCAGCAATCACTCCAGATTCCACGCGTACATTTTGCAAACCAGCGTCCTGGAAACGCTTTCCTATCACCGCCAAGAATGTACAAATGGTATCAAAAACTCCCATTCTCAAAACAATAGCATTAAACTGGGCACTGTGTTTCCATTTTATCTCGGTAGCTTTGGCGTACACCGCTTGGTTGAACACAACAACAATGCTTTGGAGACGCAAGGTTTCTTTGATCTGAAGCGACTTCGTCAGGACTTGGTACAAAGTAGACATATCAGTCGCCGGAGCGTTGACACCTGGGAGGTAACCTACGCTATCCTTTGCCACCACGTGCTCGTTTGTCACCAAAATATTGAATCCAGTCCAGCTTGGAATGGTTTGGTTTTCACTGGAATGAAGGCGCGCCAAAATCCATAGCAAGTTTCTTTTTCAAGCGTCTTCCATTATTTGTGTTGATGTCACCTCTACATATCTTCGAGAAGGGGGGCCGCGACGATTACCTGCATTGTAAATAGGAAGATTGGCGTCGTCCACTGTACTATGCTTCTCTTTTTCGATTTAACCATTGCAGGTACTGACGCGGGGTGGAAGTTGAGGACAGAAGCAGACAAAGTTTCTTCGAGACGATCGATGTTGTCCCAGGCAAGAGTGGTACCGACAAACGGGTGGATGTTTTCAGGAGTTTCCGCCATCTTTTGAAGGCACACTACGGTATCTATCTCTTCTAGTGGGTGTACGCAACTCCGTGGCCACATCGGTTCAAGATCTGGATAAGGTCAATATTGTTGGCTAGAGATTTGACGGCGTACGATATGCTTCGGGGGACTTCTGCCTTCCGCCATTTACAGCAAATATCAGGTCTTATCCTAATGACAGCAGAAGGCCATGTGTCCTTGGCGAACAAGATTCCATTCCTGAAAAGCTAGCGCTACCCGTGATAAGAGCATATAAGAACTTTTTGACTACTTCTGGAATGTTCACGGCATTTTCAGTTAAGTCAGATGGTTTTGGAGGCCTTGAGGCTTAGGTATCTTGAGCTTGGATCGCTTCTCTTAGGCTAAGGGCGGTAAATGATTTATCGCTATTGCTGGCGAAGTAGTGTTACTCTTCTCTGTAACTTGCTTGGCTAAGTCCAGTCTCGGAAGATTTCTTGGAATGGCAAAAATTCGCTTGTTCCCATACAGATCTTGATAATCGATTGCACCTCTAAATTCTTCTAAAGACTTCTTCTGAAATGGGTTGTTGTGGATTTTGGTATTTCTAGTTCTCCTTGAGAATTAAAAAAGACGTAAACAGGGCATATAACTCGCTCAATCTCACAATCCTAGGATTTTGTAACAAATCGGCTCTAATGTAGTCGAACAATTTCTCAAAACCCTGCAATTCGGCACGGGAATATTCGGTGTACTCGCTGTCTTCTTTCTTATCCCCATTGACAGGGATATTCCGGGTGTAATTGCGAAAGCATGACTTATGATAGCACGCTTTAGCAAGCTCTCTAGAGACGACAGCCAACATTCGGTGATCATTTTTTCCTTCAGCAGCCTTCCTGATCGTTTCACCGGCGCGCATATCCACGCACTGAATCAGTTCCTCCCTTGTACGAGAGTTCCTGGTGTATTTATCTTTTTCGCAAAAGATACAAACCCGCTGATAAATTCTACTAGGAATGGCCGTGGGTTGTCGGATGAAAATTCTGCGACTATCGGTGGAGTTACAATTTGCTCTCTCTTTGGCATCCAATTGAGATAACTTGTCGAGGTTTCTATTCAGCGTAAATACGCTACGGCATTGCATATGGTAAGTAACTTTATGTGGTTCTCCGTCTTCTAGAGTTTCTGCTATCTCAAGAATCGGCTCGTGGTTACGAATAGTTGCAGCATTTAAAAGTGTTTTCCAAGCCTCGAGGTCCTTTAAGGTTGCCAATTCTCCAGTATCGTTGCACCTGAATTATACATTCTTTCTCTCTCCGTTGTCGTTTACGCTATGCTATTTTATATATGCCTTTCGGTTGGCTCCTTTGGAACAAAAATAGAAATATGCAGTACGGAGAAATCTCCCGCGATGTAAAAAATACATTAAAGGCTTATAAAAAAGAGGAGATTGCTTCGGCTTCCCTGCAGTTCACGGTTCCGTCTCGACTTTTGATAATCGCGGGCTATTGATGAACTCGAATGGCTAGCTTTTTAATTACAGTTTCCGCTTTAAATTGCCAAAACGACTCGAGAAAAAAAAAAGAAAAAATCTAGTACAGTATCCTTCAGTAGCCTACACTGGTAGCCGTAGGCTACATTATTCAAAGTCCGGAGAATGTTTTGAGTGAGAGTGAGTTTATGTAATTATCAAACTCCATTCGCCTCGAATGACTGTACGTTTTGAAAATAATTTTTACTCTTTATTGACAAAATTAAAAGCATTCTTAAGGTATTAATAGTCTTTAATAATGCGCAATAATAACTGTTCTGTCTAGTTTTAATCTCTGTTAAAAAGAAAATAAAATAGTAGCAAACAAACACTCACCTGCCTTAGTGGCAGTCGCCCATCTTTGAATACACAATAACATATCTTCCTTGTTATTACGTTGGTAGTAAATAGAGGATAACACTATAGGCGTCCCAAGCTCACGCTTAGAGAAAGCGAAGAATTGATTATCTATTTATTCATAAAGGCGTCACGGCTGTGCGAGTTGGAACGTGACCTTTCATCTTTCGCGGTGTTATGTTACACGAGAACCGTTGAAAATTTCAGCGCTTTATAAGACGTTGTATGGGGAATAAAATATCGTTGATTTACAACGCTAAATGCTTTGAAATATCCACGTTTTTTTAAGTAAGATGATTGAAGCAAACTTACCTCGTGTGTGTCCGTTGTGGTTTTTCGTTATTTTCGCTGGTTTGGGCGTTTATGCCATTACTGTTCTTCCCTTCATAAGACGGAGTCAAGGCAGCACACTCGGGTTTCGACCGTTGTCAACTCGGAGGCGATTTGCGTCCAGAAAATCCGTCCGATCGTAAATTTTTTTCGCCCACAGTGAAGGCTCTATGATCCTTGCACCCGCACAAATGTCTCCTCCTCAAAAATCCTCGCGCATTACGCTGAAAATGAGCATTTTCCACCGCCGATTCCACGATCTCCTCTTTTTACAGCACCTTGTGATATTGTGATCGAACACGGCCGCGGGAAGAGGCTTGGGCCAAAGGTCAAATTTTACGCTACCCGGGGTGGTACAGTAGAGCGGGACAATGGAGCAAGGCGATAGTTCACTCAGGGGATGGGGCAAGCGATGTACACTAATTGACTGTACCACCCCGGGTAGCGTGAAATTTGTCCTTTGGCCCAAACCTCTTCCGCGGCCGTGTCGGATCACAATATCACAAGGTGTAAAAAAGAAGAGATCGTGGAAGTTCTGTAATTCTATGCTTCGTGCAACATAAGCCGTTCCCACTCAAACGTTTTTCAGGCTGCGATTCAATACAGTTTTAGTCGGAAAATCCTTTTGCTTTTCCACCAAAAGACTGCGCTTTGTTGCATATTGATTCTCTTTAACGTTCAGATGAAATAACCGTGTTTAGATCAAACTCAGAAGCGATGCGTTTCTGAAATTCCTTTTCAAAATCCGTTATCTCACTCATTCGCTGCGTTCACTGGTGGCATATCAAGTTTTAGTATCACCCAACTAGTCGGACAGAAAAGGCAATAATAAAGTCAGCAAATGCAAGTTGAAGAAATATTTATTTGGGAAGAAAAAAACAAAGAAAAACCGGCGAATTTCGCTACTCGATGACTATTGCTAATAGTCACCTAGTAGCGTAGCCAATCAAAATGCAGGATTTGCATTAGAGTAGTATAGTAGTTGGGGGTTCGAGCATACTTTTCCAGCACATTTTACCAGCATATTTTATCAGCACAGTTTTCTGAATTTAAATTTATTCAAATTATAAATCATATAATCTGAACCAAAACCAAAATCTATAATCAGAAAATATAAAATGAAAATATAGGAACTAAATATGGTAACCAAATATAGGATTCAAATTTTAGAAATATAAAATCTGAACCATCACAGGAACTAACACATTTAAAATTTTATTTTTATTATATATAAGATGATGAAAAAAGAGATAAAACAAAAGTTGATTGAATTTCACAAAAAACGTATTGAGAAGCTTGATGATTCTAGTGATGATTATAAACTTGTGTTGACTGAAGATTGTGAAAAATTGTTGAAAAAAAAGAGATAATACAAAAGTTGATTGAATTTCACAAAAAAAGTATTGAGAATCTTGATGATTCTAGTAATGATTCTAGTTATGATTCTAGTTATGATTCTAGTGATGATTCTAGTGATAATGAATCTGATGATCATAAACTTGAGTTGACTGAATATGGTGAAAAATTGTTGAAAAAAATTAATAATTTATCATACAAAAAGAAAAGAAGATTGGAGATTTTTATTAATGAGTATTGTGGTGATGAACCTGATTATGAAAATGATGTTGATTGTTATGATAGAGCAATCATATTGTTTGAGACATGTATATCATCATTAAGTGAATTGGTTGGAGGAAGAATTATTGAAAATTTTGATGATGTTAAACAATTTTATGCAAAATTGTGTCGTGAGATGAATGAATATAAGAAAAACTTTCATCATTATTTGAATTAATTTAAAATCTATAGATATAATATATATGAAAATTGTGAAAAGATTGTTTGAAAAAAAAATCTGTGTATGTGAAGATTGTGGTAGAATATTTTATAGTTCAATACATTATGGTTTTCATAAATTTTGTGAACGTTGTTATAGACTGTTTATCTTATGATTTCCATAAGCATAACTGGTTATACCATCATCTTTCAGGAATCTCTTATCATCGAAACAGCTTAGAGATACTTTGTTTATTTCATAGCTACTTAACTGATGATTCTCACTTCTTATTGTTTTCATCTTATGATACATCTGTTCACTGTTTAAAAGAGTATCTCTGTAATTATCATGAGTGATATTGTTTTTTATCACATTCTTCTTGATTCCTTTTGCTGTCTTTCCACCTTTTTGGTTATCTTTGATGTAGCTGTACATCTTTGATTTCAATCCAATGAATTCAGTGATTGGAACTCCAGCTGCCTCATCTTTGAATTTACCAATTACTTTTTTATTTTTACCGTAAAAGTATTTTGAGTCTTCTGGATAGTCACTATTGTCGAATTTATCTTTATCTTTCCAAAAGTCTTTATAAACATCATTTGTTTCAATCTCATAAGTCAAACTGTCAGTATCTGTGAATAATAGTTTTGCTTTTTCTCCATACTTTTCTTTAATGTAGTTTTAATGGAAATCATACATCAATGTTTTGCTCAAATCAAGGATGCACATTCCAACATAAGCTGGTCTATTCAAAGTCAGTGTTTCTTTTATCTTATGAACTGCAACAAGATTTTCATTGAATATCTTGCTGCTGACATAAGTTGGCTTACTGGTATATTTCAATAGTTTCTTCTCATCAGTTACCAATCTTACATCAACTCTTTTTCTTATATTTTCCATAGTTTTACCAAATACACTATTATTCATTAACTTGAAGAAATCTTTTTCAAAAGCATTTTTAGCATTCTTTCGTTTTTCTGTATTGAAATCAATGTATTGCTTCAACCAAGGAGATTGATTGAATTCAAGAACTCTGTGAACTTTAGTAACCTTCAAACCAAGATCAATATATAATTGAAGGTTTCTGTAATGAAGAACATACTTTTCTTTCTTACCCAAAGTTGGGATCAATTTACTGACTAATCCAGTTGATATATTGTATTTATCAGCAATGTTTTTGC